>JACEEZ010003076.1:166970-199470 GCA_016584305.1 Chionoecetes opilio
TATTGATGACGTCAGAACAGGGACGCCCGCAGACACTCTGTCTGACACCTGTCGGCAAATGTTATGATGAGCGATTGTACTTCGGTGTCAGACAGTGAATCTGTCGCTGTGACAGATCTAGAGTACAATGCTCAATCTGACACCGAAAGAAATGACGCTGGTCGCGTATACTATGAGGAAAACGAACCTCAGATTGTCATGGGATCCTATATGTTTGAGCCCGAGTACGAGGTGGATTAACAGGTGTTAGCAGAGCCTGAGGTTCAGCAGGAGGACCTGGCACTTCTCCAAAACATGGATTGGTAAATAAGGTTAAACCATGTGTGTGTGGGAATCACAATGAAGGTACTTTCGAGAAAATCCTATGGTTAGTTTTGGAGCTACAGTCAAACGTCATTACTCGGAAACCACATACTAGCATTAACTACAGCATAGAGTTGGAAAATATGCGGGCGGGAAGGCAGAAAGTGTGACAGCCACACCACCACAGGGTCTCTCACCGCAGGGCACGCCCACTCCACAACTGGTTTACTTGGTTTACTTGGTCTTGTTAAGAGGCAAAGCCTCACAGTCGTGGTGGTCCACCGCTGCTGCCAGTCCTGGCGTCCCTGTCTAACAGGGCCACCTGGTCTGGTATGGTGTTGGCCTAAGTCACTGTCTTACGGGGGGGGCGCCGCCCTTGTCCAGCACACCCGTGTACACAGGCTCACCTCACTCGTCGTCCCCAACCTACACACTGGGTAGGCGACTAGTCACGCTGCACATTCTCGCTGGTCTTTCACCCGCTGTGTACACTACACACCGTTCCTCAACACAACTGCTCGCCCCAACACACTATAGGCGTGTATCACCCTACACACGCCACTCCTTTCCGTGTGCAAACTTTTCTCGAAAGGCACAGCTGTCTTGCTGCACCCATAAAGGATGCATGCATGTGGCATATAGCAAATAAAAATCTATCAGAAACACCCACATATCTTCAAGTACTATATTTATCTCTGTGTTTACGTGCCTCTGATCAAGCGCGAGAAGATGAGCCTCCCTGATGCTACGTCACCGAGCCTGAGCATGAACGTCTGCAAACCTTGAGTGTGTTTTGAAAACTCGGGGAATTTGCAGATTTTGATTGCGGATTATTTAAAAACGGCTGACTGGATACAAAAAGTGACGACGTATTGTTGATATACTCGTTAATGGCTATGATTTGATTGCATTAAATCAGGAATGATGAAATGGTCTGGACGATTACTTTAAACTAATGGTCATCCATTTTGGGTCACTCTTTTTTGACCTTATTTCCCTAAAAGGAATATGTTTTTTCTGTCCATCAATTAAATTCTTTACAAATAAGCTATAATCCCCCTCCGCCCCGACATCACTTTCAACGCTAATCTCCACCAGGTGTCTTCCTAATCCTTCATAATTGGCCTTTCCAGCTGTCACCGCCCTGCCCTTGACCGCATTAACCTTGGAACCTTTCTTCCCCTCCATTCCACACCCCTTTTTAATCCCCTCCAGGTGCTTTCTTAATCCTGCATAATTGGCCTTTTTGAAATTAGGTATTTTTTGTTTGTTGACTCTTAATTTTCCAACTTCCCATTTTAAGCAAAATCCGATTTCATAATGATCACTAATATCTAACTTCCCACCAACCTCCACATCTGTAACTAAATCTTCCCTATTTGTCAGTAATAAATCTAGAATATTATCTCCTCTAGTAGGCTCCTTGATTGCTTGGCTTAGGAAGTTATCCTGTATTATATTTAACAATTCATCTGCGTCGCTGTCTCCTATAATTAAATCCCAGTCTATATTCCTAAGATTAAAATCTCCCACCACGCATAGTCGATTATATCTGCAGGCCTTGTTTATTTCTTCCCATATAGGAGCTGAATCCTCTTTACATAAGTTTGGAGGCATATACACTACACCCAAAACCATTTTCTCAGTTCCCTCCATAACCTCTACCCATATAGACTCTATGCTGTCATCTGTTTTTATATCATTATTAACACAACACTGCAATGTATCCCTTGCATAAAGAGCAACTCCTGCACCTCGTCTGCTTACTCTGTCCTTGTAAAATAACTTATACTCAGCTATCTCGACTTCCGGATCAAATACCTTTCCTGACATATCCAACCATGTTTCTGTTAATGCTATTATATCAAAATCCTCTACACTATTTATTCTTTTCAGGAAATCTATCTTGTTTAAAATACTCCTGCAATTTGTATAGTAGACCTTCAAGCAACTCCTCTTCTTTTTGTCCATTTTCCCTTGATCTTTAACTAAACCCCTCCTCTCTCTCTTCTTACGAATCACTTTAGTTCCCTGCTTTCTGAAACTCCTCCTAGTTTATCCTAGCTATCCTAGAACTGGATGTGACACTCCGCAAGTACGCGCGCTGGACGCTGCAATACTGGCCCAATGGTCAGTCTGCTGGCCCATTCATTTGCTGCATATGACTATCATATAGACTGGTTTATCAGTATATAATGATATACTGTAACCTTGGTAAATGTTTGTTCTATAATATTATCAAATAAAAAACAGTAAAACACGTTTAAGTAATGCCATTACGAGACTGAAGAAATATGCATTCACTTCAACTCTTCGCCATTTAAAACTTTGCGAGTCAACTTTTATCATGAAGGGTATCAATAGAAGCGCAACTTTATTAGCTTTCCATTGATGTATTTTGTTTTCTGATAAATGAATGAGAACCATGCATAAATTAGCGTTAAATAAATAAATATAATCATCAATCGGGTAATTTTCTCGATTGATGAGGTTATTTATTTAGTTAACGCTAATTTATACATAGTGCTAATTCATTTATCAGAAAACGAAGTATATTTGTAAATAAATAACATCATCAATCGGGAAAATTACCCGATTGATGATTTTATTTATTTAGTTAACGGTAATTTATGCATGGTGGTAATTCATTTATCAGAAAACGAAATACATCAATGGAAAGCTAATAAAATTGCGCTTCTATTGATACCCTTCATGATAAAAGTTGACTCGCAAAGTTTTAAATGGCGAAGAGTTGAAGTGAATATTAAGTTCATGCATATTTCTTCAGAATCTCGTAATGGCATTTTTTTAGTGTCTTTTACTGTTTTTTATTTGATAATATTATTGAACAAACATTTACGAAGATTGCAGTATATCATATATACTGATAAACCAGACTATATGATAGTCATATGCAGCAAGTGAATGGGCCAGCAGACTGACCATGGGGCCAGTACTGCAGCGTCCAGCGCGCGTAGTTGCGGAGTGTCACATCCAGTTCTACTGTTATCTATGGATATTTATATGAACGAACTGTTCTGGGTTTTATCACTTTTATGCCAACTTTGGAAGAGGGCCTTTGAGAAAGGTGCGGAAAAAAAGATAAAAAATTATTATTAATCATTATTTTTATCATTATCATATTGTGTGTGTGTGTGTGTGTGTGTGTGTGTGTGTGTGTGTGTGTGTGTGTGTGTGTGTGTGTGTGTGTGTGTGTGTGTGTGTGTGTGTGTGTGTGTGCGTGTGTGTGGTGTGTGTGTGTGTGTGTGTTGTGTGTGGTGTGTGTGTGTGTGTGTGTGTGTGTATGTGTGTGTGTGTGTGTGTGTGTGTGTGTATGTGTGTTATTCACTCATTAAATAATACATTGTGCCTATAGCGCCTGTAGGCAGTGGTGACCCAGGGCTCGGATGGTAGGCTCTGGAGGTTCACTTGAGGGCTGTGATGATGTGTCCTCGCCCGTGGTGGCGCAGGCAGGATTTTTACAGTGACGCCTGTGATTAGAGGCTCATGCCGCCCCTCTGTGTCCTCCGATGCACTCTCAATCAAAGGTAGAGTTATGGGGCAGCATGTGGGTGTTCTTAGGCCACTCGACGATGCAGAAAGGTTTTGGTTTTCGTCGGGGATCGAACTCGGGTCACTGAGAACGCCAGTCGGAGACGCTAACCACTCTGCTACCGCCTCCCCATGAACCATGGTCTTGTCCACGCGAGTCAGACTCGCGATCGCCAGTTTCACCCTCCCAGTGCGAGCTTGGAGCTCATTATAACCGATCTTTGGGTAATGTTGAGACCTCACACACCACACACCCCCATCCCCTTGCTCAAGGGGGATAGTAACCGCCCGATTTTGTCAGTTAAAAATCCCCGGGAGCAGTGAGGATTCGAACCGGCTACCACAGAAGAATGGCAGGCCAGCGCGCTATCCACTTGACCATTGTGGCTCAGGGGGGGGGGGGGGGGGGGGGGGGAGAGAGAGAGAGAGAGAGAGAGAGAGAGAGAGAGAGAGAGAGAGAGAGAGAGAGAGAGAGAGAGAGTAGAGAGAGAGAGAGAGAGAGAGAGAGAGAGAGAGAGAGATAGGAGGAATAAGGTATACGCATAGCCATACCGGATAAAGGAGAAAGAGAATGAGACACTGAGACAGGGACACATATGAGGTAATGAAAGGTGTGATGTGATAAATTTTTTCACCTCGTTAAAAAAATAGACTATAGGTATTAAGTGGGCCTATAAGTAATGGTATTGTCTACTTCTATCTATGTCTAGCCAATGCTCACCTGTGCCCCACCACACACTGCCCTCTGAAGGGGTTGGTCTGCCACAGGTCATGCAAGGGCAGGGCAGCGGCCAAGGTGGCGTCATGGGCGGGTAGGGATGTGCCAGCGCCCCGCCCGCCCCCTCCCCGTCCCACACCGACCCCGGCCCTGTTGAAGGACTTGTTTAGTAAGTATAATAGCCAGTGTCTTTGATCTTCCAGGTATCCTACTACCAATCGTCACATAAGAGGTAGAATGTTCCTACAAAACATGTGGAAGCAAAAATTAGAATGAGATCAAGAAATCCCCCAAGAAATGTTGGGAATATGGCACAAATTGGTAGCCGATATTAAATGATGTGAGACTTGGCGAATAAATAGAAGGCTCACTTCGTCATCACACATAAATCTCCATGTATTTAGTGATGCCAGTAATTCTGCCTATGGCACTGCAGCATATCTATGTGATGGTCATAAATGTGAATTGCTTATTGTCAAGGCTAAAGTAACGCCTATTAAGACAGTTACCATACCCAAATTAAAACTAACATCTGTTCTGATTGCAGTCAGATTAATTCAGTTTATTAAACAAACATGAGAAATACTTAAGGATTACTATTATTTATTTGTGGTGTGACAGACAATTTGCATTGCATTGGTTGCAAAGTAGAAATACTCTACCAGTGTATGTGGCTAACCGGGTAAATGAAATAAAATAATTAATCCCACAAACTAACATAAAGTATGTTGTCACACAAGACAATCCTGCAGAGCTCCTGACTAGAGGAGTCACTGCTCCATATTTAAAAAGGTCAGAAATATGGTGGAAAGGGCCGTCATGGCTCCCCCAACAAGATAAATGGCCTAAAGAATGGGTGGGTGACACAATGCATGATAATGGGACTGATGTACTGACTACGCCAATTATACAAGAGGCTCCAGTTATCATAGAATGGGAGATATTTCGTGACTGATACTCCAAGAATGTTCATTGTAGAAGAGGGAGACAGTTGAGTGTCATTGAAGAAGAGGGGATAGTTGTCTGGAAGGTTATGTCGAGTAGATAGGCGAAGATTTTTTTTTTTGAGGCATCGAACAAAACAAGGTTTGCTTTGCCCCATTCAGAGATAATAGAAAGATCGGAAGTTAGGCGTTCTGTGGCAACCCTCCGTGAATAATTTCATCCCTGTTGAGTTGGACGTTTAATGAACGACATTGAAAAATACAGGGTAGAATCATCAGCGTAGGAGTGGATAGGGCTTTGTGTTAGACTTAGAAGATCATCAATAAATAATAGAAAGAGAGTAGGTGATAGAACAGAACCCTGGGGAACACCACTATTGATAGACTTAGGAGAAGAACAATGACCATTTACGGTAGCTGCAATACAACGGTTTGAAAGGAAACTTGAGATGAAGGTGCAAAGTGAAGGATAGAAACCGAAAAAGATTAGTTTGGAAATTAATTATTTGTGACCAGACTCTATCAAAAGCTTTTGATATGTCAAGGGCACCAGCAAATCTTTCATCGAAACCCCTCAGGGAGGATGACCAAGATTCAGTTAGGAAAGCTAGAAGATCACCAGTAGGCTCCAAAGTTAAAGAAGAAAAGAAAAAAAGATCTCCCTTTACGGAAACCGTACTGCCGATTAGATAGAAGATTATGAGCAGATAGATGCTTAAGAATCTTCTTATTAAGTATAGATTCAGAAGCTTTAGAAAGGCAGAAAGTCAAAGCTATAGGACGGTAGTTTGAAGGATTAAAACGGTCACCCTTCTTAGGAACAGGTTGGATGTGAGCAAACTTCCAGCAAGAAGGAAAGGTGGAAGTAGATAGACAAAGACGGAAAAGTTTGACCAGGCAAGGTGCAAGTACAGAAGCACAGTTTTTGAGAATAATAGGAGGGACTCCATCCGGACCGTAAGCCTTCCGAGGATCTAGGTCAGAAAGGGCAAAGAAAACATCATTACGAAGGATCTTAATAACAGGAAAAATATAGTCAGAGGGTGGAGGAGAAGGAGGAATATTAAGAAGGAAGGTAAATTCAGAGTGGAATTTTGAATCAACCAGAGTGGAATTTTGAGCAAAAGTTTGAGCAGAGTTTAGTTTTAGAAATAGATGAGACAGCTGTGGAGCCATCTGGGAGAGGCATAGGAGGGAAAGATCAATCAATCAATCATTGGGGGCATACGCCGGGGGGCGCGTCGCCTCGCCCACCCTACGACGCCACTCCCGGGGGTCACCACGCGCGAGTTCCCATGCAGGCTCCTTTCCCATACCAAGCAGCTCTCGACAAGAAACATCAACTTGCCCCAGCCACGAGCCTTGTGGGCGCCCCCTTGGCCTCCTCCACGCCGGATTGTCTCTTACAGATACAACCTGATGGGAAGGATCGGTTTCAGGGTAGCGTGCCACATGCCCATATAGCCGAAGTTGGCGCTGACGGACTATGCAGGTAATAGGCCTCGATTCAGTCTCACGGTGCAATCGGTGATTTGACACGTAATCATCCCAGCGATACCCCATGATTCTGCGAAGACACTTATTACCAAAGGCATTGATTCGTCTCTTCAAGTCACTATTTAGTGTCCATGTCCCACAACCATAGAGTAAGACAGGGATCACAAGCGACTTGAAAAACCGGATCTTTGTCCTCCTGCACAGGTACCGACAACGCCAAATACTCCCGCTGAGCGAGTCTATAACACCGTGGGCTATGCCAATCCGCCGTAAGACTTCTTGACGTGACCCGCCGTCATTATGGACTGCGCTACCAAGGTATGTAAAACTTTCCAAGATCTCAATGTCCTCGCCACACGCATGAACAGACTGTACTGCTTCATCTAGTAAGTCTCCAAATACCTGGACCTTGGTCTTAAGCCAGGAGACCTCAAGTCCCAAAGGCTTTGCCTCCTCGTGCAGCGCCTCGAGAGCCATCACCAGGACCTCCAGCGACTCAGCAAAGATTACTGCATCATCGGCAAAAACAAGATCAGTGATCTTTGTGTTGCCGACGGATGCTCCACAATCACTTTGATCTACAACCTTGTCCAATACCCAGTCCATACAAGCGTTGAAAAGTGATGGGGAAAGGACGCACCCTTGCCTCACTCCTGTATTCACAGGAAAGAAGCTGGATACACCTGCCCCACACTTCACAGCACTCTCAGTCCCAGAATACAGACCAGTTATCAAACCAATAGTCCTTGCAGGAATCCCTCGAAGTCGCAGAAGATCCCAGAGTGACTCACGATGCACTGAGTCAAACGCCTTCTTGAGATCAACATAGGCTGCAAGCATCCCCTGTCGAAACTCACGTCGGCGTTCCACCAGGACACGAAGCGCTAGGATACGGTCCGTTGTTGACTTACCAGGCGTGAACCCAGACTGCTGAGGTCTCTGATGCTTCACCAGATGACTGCGAATTCGTGTCAACAATAGATGGGCAAGCACCTTGCCTGGTACGCTGAGCAGTGTAATACCGCGGTAATTGTTGCAGTCCTGACGGTCCTCGTTTCGTCAATGGGAGGATCGGCATCCACTGCCATTTTCTCTGAATGAAGGAGTTTTTGGTAAGTTGAGGAAAAGATTTGGAATGATTACGGACAGAGATATAAAAGACATGAGTTTCAGGGGATGGATGGTTACGGTACCGTCTGTGAGCCGCCTCTCAATCTTGGACAGCATGAAAAGTGTGATGTGATAGATTTTTTCGCCTAGTTAAAAAAAAGTAGACTATAGGTATTAAAGAAATCGTCCAGACCCATTTTTTTTGCCTTATTATGTTGAATGTACATTCAAAACACCTAATCCACCAAAAATAATTGATTTCCAGGCCTTATTTTCGTAAAAACACGACTTTTGTAAGAAGCGCGCGAATTTTTTTTCTTCCCTCCAACAGGGCTACGAATATTATTGATGACGTCACAGGAGGAACTCAAATGTAAACAAAAGTCTTCTGCCTATGTATAGTAGTAGTAGTAGTAGTAGTAGTAGTAGTAGTATAGTAGTAGTGGTATAGTGGTGGTAATAGTGGTAATAGTAGTAGTGGTGGTAGTAGTAGTAGTAGTAGTAGTAGTAGTATAGAAGTGGTGGTAGTGGTGGTAATAGTGGTAATAGTAGTAGTAGTAGTAGTATAGTAGTAGTAATAGTAGTATAGTAGTTGCTTAGTAGTAGTAGTAGTAGTATAGTAGTGGTGGTAATGGTGGTATTAGTGGTAATAGTAGTAGTAGTAGTAGTGTAGTAGTAGTAATAGTAGTAGTAGTTGCTTAGTAGTTAGTAGTAGAAGCCACCCAGCCACACCACCGCCTTAATTGCCACATAGCGTAGTATTGACGGTATTATTACGTGTTATAGGACAGATATAAGAACATAAGAAAATAAAGAAGCTACAAGATGCCGTGAGGCCTACACGTGGTAGTTCCTGTCACCTAACACTACCTACATCCACCTTTCATCCCCATCCATGAACCTGTCCAGCCCCTCCTTAGAGCTCCGTAATGACTCCGCACTAACTACCTGTCTACTGAGACCATTCCATTCATTCACCACCCTATTTGTGAACCAGTTTTTCCCTATTTCCTTTCTAAATCTACGCTTTTCCAGCTTGAATCCGTTACTTCTTGTTCTACCCTGGTTAAAAGCCGTAAGAACTTTTCCTACCTCTCCTTTATTAAATCCCTTTATCCACTTAAAAACTTCTATCAGATCGCCCCTTACTCTGCGTCTCTCGAGTGAGTGTAATCTTAATAACTTCAATCTCTTCTCATAACCAAAGTTACACATCCCATGTATCATTTTGGTCATCCTTCTCTGCACTGTTTCTAACAAGGCTATATCCATCTTGTAATATGGAGACCAAAACTGAACCGCATAGTCTAGGTGAGGCCTGACTAGAGCCAGATAAGGCTTTAAAATAACTTCCGCACTTCTACTTTTAACACTTCTGGTAATGAATCCTAATACTCTATTAGCTCTATTTCTGGCCTCAATACATTGTTTCCTAGGTCGGAGGTCTGGGCTCACCCTCATTCCAAGATCTTTTTCACCTTCTGATCTTTTCAGCGATACATTGCTTATGGTGTATTTATTACCAGGGTTTTTTCTACCAACATTCATAACGCTGCATTTATCAATATTAAATTCCATCTGCCATCTGACTGCCCACTCGTTAAGTTTATCTAAGTCTCCCTGCAATATGTTTACATCAGACTGTGATTCAATAATCCTACCTACCTTAGTATCATCAGCAAACTTGCTGATATCACTGCTAATCCCACTATCCAAGTCGTTGATGTAAATCAAAAATAGTAATGGACCCAAAACAGACCCTTGTGGAACTCTACTTGTCACCAGTCGCCATTCAGATTTAGAACCATTAATTGTAACCCTTTGTTGCCTATTACTTAGCCAAGCTCTGATTCAATGAAGAACCTTCCCATCTATTCCATGAGCCCTAACCTTATTTAAGAGTCGCTCGTGTGGTACTTTGTCAAATGCCTTACTAAAGTCCAGATATATTATATCATAATCCTTATCATTATCTGCCGTCTCATAAACTTTCCTATAAAAACTCAATAAATTGGTGGGACATAACCTACCCTTGGTGAATCCATGTTGTGAATCATTGATCAAACTATGTTTATCTAAGTGCTCTCTAATGTTTTTTGTAATAATAGATTCCAATAATTTACCCACCACTGACGTTAGACTTACGGGTCGATAATTTGACTTTAGTGTTCTGTCTCCATTTTTAAATATGGGAACAACTTTTCCTTTCCGCCACAATAATGGCACATCGCCTATCTCAACCGATTTCCTAAAAATATGCACTAACGACTCACTAACAACCTCCTTGCATTCCTTTAATACCCTGGGATACACTTCATCTGGTCCTGGCGATTTAAAATTCTTCATTTTATCTATACCCTCTTCCAACATTTCCCTAGTTATCACAATAGCTTTGAGTTTCTCCTCATCGCTTCCTTTGAACATCTGTTCACTATCAGGTATCGTCTGTGTATCCTCCTCCGTAAAAACACTTAAGAAATAATCATTTAGGCTCCTACACATATCCTCATCCGTATTTAAGACCTCACCCTGTCCTGACCTTAACGGCCCAACTAATTCCCTTGTTTTTTTTTTATATACCTGATAGAACCCCTTTGGGTCCCTTTTCGCCTGTCCTGCTATTTTAATCTCATAACTGTTCTTAGCAACTCGAGTTACTTTCTTCACTGTCCTTGCCATCACGTTATACTGTTCTTTGTTTACCAATCCTGCCTTGAACCTTAAATAAATATTTCTTTTTACTCCCTTTACTACCTTTTACTACCTTTACACAAGGTAGTTCCTGTTACTACTACATCACCTACTATCACCATACTACACTACCTACATCCATCTCTCTTCCTCATCCATGAATATATCCAGACCCCTTTTAAAGATCTTAATTAAATCTTTTTAAAGATCCCTATTGATTCCGCACTGACCACCTGACGACTGAGTCCAATGCAGTCATTCACCATCCTATTTGTAAACCAGTTTCTCCCTATTTCCTTTTTAAATCAACGCTCTACCAGCTTGAATCCGTTACTTCTTGTTCTACCCTGCTTACTAGCCGTAAGAACTTTTCTTACATCGCCTTTATTGTATCCCTTTAACCACTTAAAAACTTCTATTAGACCGCATCCTACTCTACGCCTCTCGAGTGAGTGTAAATTTAATAGCTTAAATCTCCTCTTATAACTAAAGTTACGCATCCCATGAATCATTTTGGTCATCCTTCTCTACACTGATTCTAACAAGGCTATATCCATCCTCTAATATGGAGACCAAAACTGAACCACATAGTCTAGGTGAGGTCTGATTAGTGCCAAATAAAGCTTTAGAATAACCTCAGCACTTCTACTTTTTAACACTCCTGGTAATGAATCCAAACACCCTGTTACCTCGATTTCTAGCCTTAATACATTGATTCCTAGGACTGTAGGAGGGTAGCCTGCAGCTACCCTCACTCCCAGAGAAGAGAAGGCATGAAATACTTCCCAGTGATGGTAGGACTAAGATAGGGATGTGTCATATCTCCATGGCTGTTTTAACTTATTTAACATCTAAATGGATGGAGTGGTGAAGCAAGTAAAAGGGTCAGGGAAAAACGGACTAGGTTGGTTGTTTGAGATCAAAGACAAGAGAAATGAGTATCGTTATTGTTTTCAGGTGATACAGCACTTGTTGCAGATAGCAGGGAAACACTACAAAGTCTAGTTACAGACTTGGGAAGTGTGTGTAAGAGAGGAAGGCGGAAAGTGAATGTAGGCAAGAGCAGTGATGAGAAGCAGTAGGGAGGGAGGTATGGGAGGTGCCAAAATAGTGCTGGATGGGGAAAGGCTAGAGCAATTTGAAAGGATTTCATATTTGTGTGTGGACATGAGGTAGGTGGGTCCATAGAGGCCGAGGTGAACAATAGGATGGGAGGAAGAGCAAAGGTTTTGGGAACATTGAAGTAAGAGAGATGTTTGCAGAAGCAAAGATGGGGATATTTGAAGGAATTTTAGTTACAACTCTTCTGAATGGCTGCAAGGTATGGGCATTGAATGCAAAGCCAAGGAAAACAATAGAGGTACTAGAATTGAAATGCTTAAGAACATTATCATGAGTGAGATGAGTTGATAGAGTGAGGAACAACAGGGTCAGAGAGATGTGTGAAAACACGTACAGCTTATTGGAGAGGGCAAACCAGAGAGTACTCAAGTGGTACGATCATATGAAAAGAATAGATAAGAAAAAATAATGTGGTATAGACATTATGGACAGATTATATAACAAAGGGAAGGATTACTGCTAGAAGAGACAAGGTATTACGTTGTGAGAGACAGTAAGATGAAGAGATAATAGCAAAAGAGAGATGTGTGTGTGTGTGTGTGTGTGTGTGTGTGTGTGTGTGTGTGTGTGTGTGTGTGTGTGTGTGTGTGTGTGTGTGTGTGTGTGTGTGTTGGCAACTCTAACCCACTGTCTCTCTCTCTCTCTTCCTTCCTTCTTCCTCAATCCTCTCTCTCTCTCTCTCTCTCTCTCCTCTCTCTCTCTCTCTCCTCTCTCTCTCTCTCTCTCTCTCTCTCTCTCTCTCTCTCTCTCTCTTCCTTCTCTCTCTCCTCTCTCTCTCTCTCTTCCTCTCTTCCTCCTCTCTCTCTCTCTTCCTCTCCTTCTTCCTCCTCTCCTCTCTTCCTCTCTCTCTTCCTCTCTCTCTTCTCCTCTCTTCTTCTCCCTCTCTCTCTCTCCTCTCTTCTCTCCTCTCTCTTCTCTCTCTCTCTCTCCTCTCTCTCTCTCTTCTTCCTCTCTCTCTCTCTCCTCTCTCTCTCCTCTCTCTCTTCTCCTTCCTCTCTCTTCTCCTTCTCTCTCTCTCTCTCTCTCTCTTCTCTTCTCTCTCTCTTCTCTCTCTCTCTCTCTCTCTCTTCTCTCCTCTTCCTCTCTCTCTCTCTCTCCTCTCCTCTCTTCTCCTCTCTCTCTCTCTCCTTCTCTCCTCTAAGTTTCGTACGTGTTCTATTCTGCAGTATCAGTTCTATACTAAGCTTCTCTGAGAGACAAGTTTTTTCCTCTGCTTAGAGTCTAGTGGTGTAATGATATAGAAAAAGAAGGAAGGTTAAACTAAGGAAGGATTCTGCTAGAAGGACAGTATTACGTGTGGATGCAGTGAATGAGAACTAATAGCAAACAGGAATGTGTTTTTGTTCTTCTTGTCTGTGTGTTTTGCACTCTAACCCCTGTCTCTCTCTCTCTCTTCCTCTCTTCTTCCTCCTCTTCTCTCTCTCTTTCCTCCCTTCTTCCTCATCTCTCTCTCTCTCTTCTTCCTCTCTTCTTCCTCCTCTTCTCTCTCTCTTTTCCTCCTTCTTCCTCTCTCCTCTCTCTCTTTCTTCCTTCTCTCTTCTCTCTCTCTCTCCTCTCTCTCTTCCTTCTTCCTCCTCTCTCTCTCTCTTCTTCCTCTCTTCCTTCTCTTCTCTCTCTCTCTCTCTCTCTCTCTCTCTCTCTCCTTCCTCCTCTCTCTCTCTCTCTCTCTCTCTCTCTCTCTCTCTCTCTCTCTCTCTTTCTCTCTCTCTTCCTTCCTTCTCTCTCTCTCTCTCTCTCTCTCTTCTCTCTCTCTCTCTCTCTCTCTCTCTCTCTCTCTCTCTCTCTCTCCTCTCTCTCTTCTCTCTCTCTCTCTCTCGCTTCCTTCTTTCTTCCTTCTCTCTCTCTCTCTTCCTCCTTTCTTCCTCCTGACTATAAGGTTGTAGTAGTGGTTATCAGCGCGGAAAGAGGAGGCTTCCTCCTGTGACGTCACCGAGCCGTGCTGCGTCGTCTGCTTGTCGTGAGGAACGTTTTGAGAACTCGGGGAATTTACAGATTTTGATTGCGGATTATTTAAAAACGGCTGACTGGTTGCAAAAAGTGACAACATATTGTTGATATACTCGCTAATTGCTATAATTTGATTGCATTAAATCAGTAATGATGAAATGGTCTGGACGATTACTTTAAGTGGGCCTATAAGTAATGGTATTGTCTACTTCTATCTATGTCTACCCATTGCTCACCTGTGCCCCACCACGCACTGCCCTCTGAAGGGGTTGGTCTGCCACAGGTCATGCAAGGGCAGGGCAGCGGCCAAGGCGGCGTCATGGGCGGGGTAGGGATTTGCCAGCGCCCCGCCCGCCCCCGCCCCGTCCCACACCAACCCCGGCCCTGTTGAAGGACTTGTTTAAGTATAATAGCCAGTGTCTTTGATCCACCAGGTAATTCTCATCACGTAACTATGCTAATGATCATAAGTATCACAAACTAATTAATCATTATGGAACCAATCACACAATGTCCTGTCTAAGCAGGTCCATAGCCAGGACTTGAAAATTGTTGGTGGCTATTTCCATCGTAGGGAGGGCATTACTTTTTATATTCTTTTCCTTCCACGTGTGTCTCTACTAGAATGTCTTTCTACTAGACAAGTATTGTGGAAATTTTATGTCACAAACACATATTTATTTGAGGTCTTACCTATAGAAACCCATTGTCTATCTCATCCCGACACAATACCCCAACTAGTCAACTAACTAGGATACTTATCGGTGGATAGTAGGGTTGAATTGGTTGTAGGCTTAATCAATACTGCAATGTCTTGTTATTCGAAGTGGTCAGCGTGATCGAGGCCACCGGTGAAGGGCGGAAGCGGAGGGCTGGATTTGTTATCGAGGCGTCAATCGGTTATCACACAAGTAACTTGACGCGGCGGATATAATCACTTGTGTTGATTTTAACACGTCCTATTCTTTTTATCACTTATATGTACAAAATGAACGTATGTACAGTTCTTCTCGTTATAATCAGAGAAGAGATGTTAATCTCGTGAGGGCTGGAATGAAACTGTATATACTAATGCACGCATATTTAGTAAGAGATGTTGTTCTCTCGGATGTCTGGAGTGTACTGGTTCTCCCGGTGGGCGGCGAGCCCTCGCTACCAATACCTACATACGTGTCGTATTCTCGGTGGGCGGCGATGCACCGCTACCAATACCTTGCCACGTATCCACGCAGGATAGGAGCAATATTATGACGACGACCAATAGTCAGTCGTTCCAATCAAGGTGCTAATTATATAAGGTGCATATGGTTAATAGCACTGAGAATGTTCATTTATAATATCCCAGTACTTATCATTCACTCAAATTACCTTAACCAATACCCATTACCACTATAATTATATATATACATCCCTACGCTCCCCCTTTGATGAGCGGACAATACCCCCCTCAAAAGGGGGGGGGGGGGGGGGGGGAAAAAAACCACCCCTCTGCCTTTATTGAGAGGGTGTTGGTGGATAATTTCCCAAAACCCGGGGGTCCGGGAAAACTGAAGTTCTGTTTCAAGTGAAAATACCCCGGGCCACTACGCCGGAACTTTGAAAGGTTTGGGATTTGGTCTTTGACAAATTTCAAATTTATACCCTTTTTTTTTTTATTTTTTTTACATCGTTACTAAAAATAATAAATACAATACATAGCACATACTACACATACACATACATACACATGCTTATACTAAAAGCAGTAAAAAAAATAGGGGACATCGCCCGCCGCTGTACCGCAGCCAAGTCATTTTCACAGTGGGGGGGGGCGTGGGGTCCTCCCCTTCTTATTTCATCGGGGGGTGGGGGGGCACCACCACCTCCAGCAGGAGGGCAGGTTTTTCTGAAACTGCCGCACGAGGGGGGCCACGTTCTCCAGGGCCGACGCCTGTCTGAGCCGCTCTGTGGGGGGGCAGGGAAAGCGTATGGGCAGGGGATGGGGGTCTTTGAGGAAGTCCCACACGGCCGCTCCCAAACCCCCCCCTCACCCCTCCAGGGTAAAGTACCAAGCGAAGTCGGTGTAGGTCGACCTCCTCGGGGGGACAGCGTGGCGGGGGCGTAACGGCTCGTTGTTGTTCTGGTTTTTTGCCAGATTTCTGCCTCGATGTCTGACCACTGGCGTACTGTTCCCTGGAAAAGACGGCAGCGTTCTGGCCATACCTTGGCCCCATGGATGCTGGGTAGACGTCAAGGCCCCGCTGGTGTCTGGGGGCCTCCCGGGCCGCTCGTGGGCCGCCTCGTTGCCACGGAGGCCTTTTGGGCTGGGCACCCAGTAGAACTTAAAGCGCCGCCCCTGCGCGGCGAGGCCCTGGTTGTGGCCCAGGATGGCGGTGGTGAGCTGCACGTTGTCCATCGGTTTGTGGGGACTGCCGTGGACCTGCAGGGCAACTGGAGTCGGTGTAAATCACCACGACCCCCTCCTGTCGGTCCAGGGCGGCTGTGGGTGTGCTTTATCGCCACTAGTCCCGTATGCGCGTGGAGCATTGGTCGGGCGTCCTCCGGACGCACCTCCCGCCCGAAATCACCCCGCCCCTGTCGGCCTCTTCGGGGTCAACGGGCCGCGTGTAGTGCCGCGCCCGGGGCGCCTGTTGGGGCATTGGTGGCCACCCCCTCAGGCGTCTGCCCAGCCATCCCCGCGTGACAACGCCTTCGCGTGGCATTGGCGATAATCACGGGGCGGCAGAGGGTCCCACGGGGCGGAGCGACGTATTTGAAGGGGGGCGGTCGGGGTCCCCAGAGCAGGGGGGTGGCCGGGGAGGGGGGGGTGGATGGCGGCGTTACCACCTCTGCACCGGGTTTTTGCTTGGCGATGGTCACGTGCTGCTGTGGAAACCCCTCACAGCCTGTCCCGCCGACAGCCCCCTTGCTTGGAAAGGGGATCTTGGCCCCCCGACAGGCCACATTGTCGAACCCTGGTGTTAAGGGAAACCAACCGTCCCTCTGCCTGCATGGCGGGGTTTTGCCCCGGGTGCCCCCACAGGGCCCTAAAAAGCTCGGTTCGAAGGACCTCTAATTCCTCTGCTGAGGAGCGATAACGCAACAAGCACGGGCGCGCGTAGTCTAAAGGGCATACATTTGGCACGTAGAAGAGGCGCAGCACTGATGACGGGGCCCCGGCGTGTGCCCTGGTCATGGCCTCATGATTGACCTGGTCCCAGCCCTCCCCCTCAGATAGGGCCTGAGTGGTGAAGTGGAGGCCCCGGTCAACCCCAATTCCGAGGTACTGGAAGGCTGGGTCCAAGCTGCCTGATCCCCTGATTGAGAAGCAGACCGGGGGGGCAGGGGCCCCTTGAACACCCAGGGCCCTTTGGACTTCCAGCCGATATCTTAGACCCACCTCTCTGCACTTGCAACGCCCGGGTCAGGGCTTGCGGGGCCCCGAGACCCCCGGTCCCCCCGGCCAGTGACGCGGGGCCCAAAGTCGGGGCTAGCTGAGAAGTGCCGTGCCCCCCGGAACGGGAGGCCCAAACCCGTTTTCTCCATCAGGGGGTTGAAAAGGGTGGGGGAGGACCCCCCCCTGCGGCGTGCCGTCTCCACTCCCTGTAGTGGAATTGCGCCCCCTGGAAACCGTTCCCGGGGCGGCGGTGCCCGAGGTAATCCTCATCCAGGGGGAGGGGTCTGCCCCGCCGCCCCCCCGCACCAGCGCGGCCCGGATGGCGTGGGCGTTTTTGGCCCGCTCAAACGCCTTTTCCAGGTCAAGGAAGCGGCGACAGCGGGTGTTTCGATTTTTTGGCAGGAGGGCCATGACGCTGTTGAGGTGCCCACCCCCTGGTGAAGTCGAAAAATGTGTGGGGGAAGTTCCCCGGCCCCTCAGGGGGCGGGTCACACCATCCTCTCCACCGTCTTTGGCCCTGCAGCTCATCAGGGGGTGGGGCGCGGGGTTGGGGGTTCCCCGGGTTTGGGGTGGGCGGATGTCGCCCCCTTCCCCGCCGGGGGGGGGCCCGGGGCCCGCAGCCAGGGGGCGTTGATCAGGGCCCGGAGTGGCCCTCCCCGGGCCCCCCCAGCGTGGGCCGCCAGTAGGTTACGCCATCCGCGCCCGGAGCGGTTCCCTCCCTTCTGCCCTTACCCTCCTGGGAAGTGAAGGGCTGATCAGGGCGTCGGGGGCGGCGCGAGCGGCGCCCATGACAGCCTCACCACAGGTTGAAGCCCAAAATGCACCGTGGGCACGGGTGGGAGTTGTTTGCTGCTACCCCTCGAGGCAAACACCCCCCCAAAGGGGCTCGGGGTCTTGTAACGGGGTGGGGGTGGGGGGGAGGGGGGGGAGGGCGCTTTCCCCGGGGGCAGTCCTCCCTTGCCCCCGTCGGCCAGCTTGGTGTGTTTTGGTTAAAACCTGCGCACCCTTCCCCCATTTGGCCTCCCCAAACCCGCCCCCCTGGGCCTGCCGAGCGTTGGGGGTCACCACCCACGGCAGAGCCCAATTTTTGGGGGTCAGCCCCCTGCTGTAAACTTCCCGGGGGGTTAACCTGTGGTTTTGTTTTCCCCCCCTATTGTTGAGTTCTATGGTGGGACCACCCGTTCTGGTTGTACCTCGGCCGGGGGCCTTTGTGGGAGGCTCCTCCGGCCCTCTCGATGCCGCCCTATTCGCTTTTTCCCGGGCCGATCCCCCGGCGGCTCGAGGTGGCCCCCCCCCGTCCAGGATGGCCTGAAACAAGCCCCGTCCGCCCGTTATATTCCCCCGCGGCGGCGGGAGCTGTGGCGCGGGCCCGGGGCCTGGTGTGTGGCGACTGCGTAGGTCGCTGGTCAAAGTGGGGTGGACCTGCCAGGAGGGGGCCCGGTGTCATGTATGGAATCAAGGGGAGATCCACCCGCCACTCCGGAAGGGGGGGCTCCCCCCTTTTTAGGAGGGCAATTTTTTGGGACCCCCTCCTACCGCGGCGGTGGGGATCCGCAGGGTTGGTGGGGAGCAGATGCGTCGGGCGGTGGGGGTTGAAACGCCCCCCACCAGAAGCTGCTGGTGTGGCGGGGGAGCAACTATCGTCCTCCAGTTCCTCCCCCAGCTGTGTTCACGGTTGTATAATATTGGGGGGCCTGGGAACTCCAGTGCATCCACACCTCCACCCCTCGCCACAGTCCACGGGGTCCTCAAACCACGGTGCGGGAGGCGCGCGTACCCTACCACACCGCCCGACGCCCTCCTCGCCCCATGATAGGGAGTGCACCGGATCCCGCATCCTCCCCTCAAAAGGGTCAGGTTGCAGGCTCCTGCCGGAGAACGAGGGGCAAGGTCCCCTCCACTATGGCCTGGGGACCTTTAGGGTTTTTTTGCCCCGGACCCCTGAATGTTCCTTGGAGCCCTTGAGCCTGCCGGCGGCGGGCGGCGGGTGGGGGAGGACGGGTGCCTCCCATCACTTTTCTTTAAATCAGCTCGTGAAACCCTCTACCGGTGAACAGACCCTGGAGGGGCATTGTATGGGGGGGGAAGGAGGAGGGGCGGGGGGTGAGGGGCTATCGTGGGGAGGGAAGGGGGGGGGAACGGCCAAATCCCTTTCAATCTCAGCCCAGGAAGGCCTCAAATTCCCCCTTTGTCCCTGGGGGCGTCATCCGGCCTGCCAGAGGCGTGTCACCCCGCCCACCCCCGTGCGGTCCCCCCAACCCCCCTATAAGGACGGAGGACGGCGGGGGGTACCGCATTGGGGCCGGGGAGGGGCGGGCGTGATCCCGGGGTGAGAAGTGGGGGGGGCCGTGGGGGGTCGCCTGGAACACAGCGACCCGGAGCGGGCGGGGCACAAAACCGCGGGTGGGTAGAAGCGATGGGTCCCCGGTGAGTGGGCGCCATCGGGGTGACACGGGGGCCCCGGGGTGGGCGCCGGGGTTGGGCGAGGGGGTGCCGCAGATGGCGTGGGGGAAAAGCGAGACAGAGACAGGGTAGGCGGGAATGTAGCCGGAGCCTTTATAGAGGTACAATGAAAATTTCGACATATACTTTATCGGGGGAAGTTTTCTCCCGAAATTATAATATCCCCGTAAGTCCCCTCACCATTTACCTCAAATTGGGTTTTAGGAGTCTTTTTCAGCGGGGAAATTCAGGGGGCCCAGTGGCAATAGTTTCCCTTTAATCTATTATAATTAAAAGAATTTGAGTAATATTTGACGTCACCATGATGTATCCAAAATTGACACCTGATATCGGCTAAAATTGTAGCCATTCCGCCATGCAATGAGTTCTTATGATATTCTTCCACCAATAATTTAGTATGATGGCGTTTGGGAATTAGTATGGGATGGCAGGTGGTATTTGGAAGATCAGCTTTCAAATTTCGTCCTCGACACCTAATTATACCCTCATGATCTAGGTATATATCTAATAATTCGGTCAATTTGTTCCTATGGGGGCTGGCTGAGGGCAAGATCTGATTGATATTCGTCAGGAAATACCTGGGGAGGCGGTAGCGGAGTGGTTAGCGTCTCCGACTGGCGTTCTCGGTGACCCGAGTTCAATCCCCGAAGAAAACCAAAACCTTTCTGCACCGTCGAGTGTCCTAAGAGCACCCACATGCTGCCCATCAACTCTACCTTCGATTGCGTGTGCATCGGAGGACATGAGCCTCTAATCACAGGCGTCACTATAAGAATCCTGCCTGCACCACCACGGGCGAGGACCAACCATCACAGCCCTCAAGTGAACCTCCAGAGCCTACCATCCGAGCCCTGGGTCACCACTGCCTACAGGCGCTATAGGCACAAATGTAAAAAAAAAAAAAAAAAAACACCTGCTTTTGTATTGTTCTGACCCAAAATTTCAAAGAGTCAGAGCTATCCCTTTTAATGGATATGCAGACTAAATTAGTAGTCTTAATTAGTTTGCTCAGTAAGGAAAACCTTTCTATGTCTATCACAGGATCTGGGATTAATTCAGGTTCCTTTATTATATCTACAGATATGTCTGACTAAGTGGAAACCTGTTTAGGCATAATATTACACTCTTTCAGCCAGGTGGGACCTTTAAACCATAATCCTGTGTTTAATTTGAGGTTATTATTTTCTCGCGACACATTATTATTAGGTTTTTCATTAGTGGCAATATATTCATTATAAACTGGCATATCACTTTCCTCTAATACCTCACTAATTGGTGTGGGCAAGAAAGTGGTTCCAATTCTGGAAATTAATAGGGGTTGTGCATGACTAGGAATACTCTCCTCTTGTTCGGCTTGGTGAGTATGTGGGATGGGTCCCATTATTACCTTACCACCAGCACTGGTGAACATAGACATTATGTCTTGTGATGACCTTTCTTAGGTAACGCCCAAAATAATCAGCGCCTATTATTAATTGAAAGGGACCATCAACGTTTTCGAAGGTATTACTAACTAGTTTAACACCATTATCCCTTAGCATTTCAGCTGTGTCTTTTAGTCCATTAACAGTTAAACTAATACCAATGTTATTAACTACAGCAGCTACCCTACATATATATTTTCCTAATTGGACTAGGGGTTGACCTATGTCAAAGTTTTGAGCCTCTTTAGTGGCAAGAAAACCTGATATGGCTAAATTCACTATATTAATTATGGGTAGTTGTAACAATTCAACTATCTCCCTACTTATGAAGGATCGTTGTGCTCCACTGTCAAACATTGTCTTTACAATGACTGAATTGCCATTGTGGCTCACCTTCAATTCTGCAGTGGAAACAGCTGCTGAACTACTCTTATTGGTGACTGCCATTTTAACTACTGTAGGGTCTGGGTTATTATCACTGTTAGGACAAAGAGCGATGTAATGAACAGATTGTTTACATTTCCTACAAGTCCTTAATTTCATAGGGCATGCATTTGAAGCATGTTTACCACGGAGACAGGTTAGACAATTACCAAGGCTCATTAACCATTCAACTCTTGTGGAACAATCTGAATAGATATTACATGTGGAGGGTGGATGTTCCCCCTCACATACGACACAATTTATTCTTCGTACTTCACTAGAAGTAGCCCTGGATTTAGGGATTGTATCTATTACTTGAGTAGGTCTTAGTGGTTTACTGGTAGGCTGAGAAGTTTGAATCTTAATTACAGGCTGTTTGATTTGCGTAACTTTAACAGGCGCAGGATAAATACCCACTAACGAGGGATCTTTAAACTCTAAGGGTGGCTGATATAGCTCATTACCCTTAAGTGTAACAATCTTGATCTCCCTGTGGGGGGGTTCCTGCTCAATACCTTTCACATTTTGGGTTAAAAAACTTTAGCTGTTGATGGAATATGAGCACACTCCAGTAATCCCTCATATTCAATTACTTTATTGAGATATCTTTGACACTGTTGTTCATAATTGATCACACATTGGTGAATCATTTCTTTATCCCCAGCTTGTCTTAATTGAACTTCATATAGGAAGTAAGCCTCCTCATATTTATTCCATTGGTCATTTAATAATGGTAGACCTGTCTTTAAATTAATATAATCAATAGGAATTGACTTAATTGCGTCCTCACACTTATTATATATTCGTGTGAGCATTGCTAGTTTTGCCGATAATGAATGCTTAGCTAATTCCGCCATTATTTAGTTAATAACTAAGTCAAATAAAATATTAAATCCATGATTACTTCACTAAAAAAAATAATCATTAGTTGATAATTAATTATTATATCAAGTGCTGGAAGGGCCGTTGGTTGGCCTGTCAAGGCGCATAACCAGGCCTATGACCAACCAGCACTTAACTATTACCACTAACTAATGCTACGTAACCTCTAATGTTATCTACTACCTGGCGTATGGTAGTTGAACGGCTGTTGAATCGTTCCTGACGCCGCGAAACACCTCACCTCCGCTCTCATAACCAGCGGTTGTGATAGGCTCATAACTATGCCTCACAATCGACCACTTTGAATCACATGCACATAAATATTCCTCACTCGGGGCACCAATGTGGAAATTTTATGTCACACACATATTTATTTGAGGTCTTACCTATAGAAACCCATTGTCTATCTCATCCCGACACAATACCCCAATTAGTCAACTTACTAGAATACTTATCGGTGGATACTAGGGTTGAATTGGTTGTAGGCTTAATCAATACTGCAATGTCTTGTTATTCGAAGTGGTCAGCGTGATCGACGCCACCGGTGAAGGGCGGAAGCGGAGGGCTGGATTTGTTATCGAGGCGTCAATCGTTTATCACACAAGTAACTTGACGCGGCGGATATAATCACTTGTGTTGATTTTAACACGTCCTATTCTTTTTATCACTTATATGTACAAAATGAACGTATGTACAGTTCTTCTCGTTATAATCAGAGAAGAGATGTTAATCCCGTGAGGGCTGGAATGAAACTGTATATACTAATGCACGAATATTTAGTAATAGATGTTGTTCCCTCGGATGTCTGGAGTGTACTGATGAAAGAGGTGGGCGGCGAGCCCCCACTACCAATACCTACATACGTGTCGTATTCTCGGTGGGCGGCGATGCACCGCTACCAATACCTTGCCACGTATCCACGCAGGATAGGAGCAATATTATGACGACGACCAATAGCCAGTCGTTCCAATCAAGGTGCTAATTATATAAGGTGCAAATGGTTAATAGCACTGAGAATGTTCATTTATAATATCCCAGTACTTACCATTCACTCAAATTACCTTAACCAATACCCATTACCACTATAGTTTATATATATATATATATTATATATATATATATATTATATATATATATATATATATATATATATACATACCCTACGCTCCCCCTTTGATGAGCGGACAATACCTCCCTCACAAGGGGGGGAAACAAACCACCACTCTGCCAATTTTTGAGAGGGTGGTTGGTGGATAATTTCCAGAAGTATGTTTTTATTATAATTTCTAATAGAATGAATGAATGTTTTAGCTATATAGAAACAAATCATGTGTCATGAAAAAGACTTTTTTCACTTAAAAAAAGGACTGACCATGGGCAACAAAAAGTAAAAAAAATCCCGATAGTTTCCATCCCCAAAAAAGGAAGTAAGAAAAAAAAAGAAAGAGAGGTGATTATTTAGTTTCGGGAGGGTCTTGATACTTCTCTCTTAAAAAAAAAAATCGTGGCAGTTTCCCAAAAATTAAAACGGAATAGAATTCCAGAGTTTTCCAGCGGAAAAGGTGAAAGAGTGAAGATCTGATTAACTCTTGTTGGGGAAGTGGACATAATAAGGATGAAATGGAAAAGTTTGCAGCGGGGCTGCGGGGGAAGGAGCAATGCAGTTAGAAAGTTAAAAAAGGGCATGAACAAAAATAACGGATAAGATATCAAAAGAAGCATTAAAGGGGTGTTTTAAAGTTTTTAAGACAGTCACAGAGGAGGGGGGTTGATAACAAAAAGTTTTTGACTCTACCCGTTTAGGAAGCTTATGAGTGGATCCCCCCAACATGAGAGACAACCCATACATGAGTGACAAAGGCCCCTCCTGTACTAATCATGCATGGGGGGGGAAAAAAAATAGCCGCAGATGCCCGGGACACCTAACTTTTAGAAGTGTTTTAGTATGAATGGATGTGAGTTTTTCCTTTCAGATTTTTCGTAAATTTACTCCAAAAATGTTCATTTAAAGAGGGAACGTTGAGTGTCATTTGAAGAAGGGGGGATAGTTTTTTGGGAATTATTCGAGAAATGGGTAAAAAAATTTTTTTTTTTAGGCATTGAAAAAAACAGGTTTGCTTTCCCCCTTCAAGAAAAATAGAAAGATGGAGTTTGGCGTTCTGGGGCAACCCCCCCGTGAAAAACTTCTTTAATGTTTGTTGGACTTTAAATTAAATGACATTAAAAAATCGGGTAGGCCCATCACTGGGAGTAAAATAGGTTTTAGTTAGCCCTGAGATCATCCTTTTCCCCTTCCAAACCTTTGCGATGTAGACCCCATGGGCCCGGTATTTTGGGGGTCGGTCCTGTTGGCTGTGCTTTTCTCTGCCCTTGGTATCCTCCCTCGCCACTGCCCCCTCGCCTCCCCCTCGCCCGCTTGAAAAAATACTACAACACACCCCCTTTTTCAGCCAACACACGCAAAAATAAAGAAACACTCCTACAGCAAATTAACCTCTATTTTAGGTCTATTATAGACCATGAGCCTAGCCGACCACACACACACAAAAAAAAAAAAACCATTTCTATATACCCCCCTTTATAACTTCAGTAAACTTTCTTCCTTTTTTTAGATGTATAGTCATGAAAAATTACAACAAATAACCCAAAAACCCAAAACACACACAACACACCACCAAAAACACACACACACAATGCACACACAAACACACACACACACACACAAAAACACACACAACACCCACCACACACAACACACAACTGCGCGCCTATACACAACCCTATAGCTTCATTACAAAATTTTTTTTTTGTTTTCTCGACCCGGGCTCCTTAATGATTGTTGTCCTTTTCTACTGCAATTAAAGCTGACACTACATGGGGTTCCCTCTTATATATTTTTAGTATGGGATGCCTTGGCACCTCGCCCTCATAATATATTCCGCTCCTTACTACATACAACAGACAACAGACACACCCCACACAACACACAAAAAACTTCTCTCTAACAAACACCACACCACATTTTTCGTTCTAACAGCACCCACCCCCCATACACACACACACACACCCTCTTTTCTCTAAGAAAACCACACACTTTTCTTAACAAACACAACACACACCAACACCGCAAAGACGCACACCACACCACTTCTTCCAAACACACAAAAACACACACACACACACACTCTATCTCTAACAACACACACACAAACTCTTGGTTCTCCTTCTCTAAAAAAAAACAAACCCACACACTCTCTCCCTCTAAAAACACCACATGCCACTGTACATGGGCTAAGATCCCCTCCTTTTTTTTTGTTTGGACCTTTAGCGCATTAGGGTATTTTGTTATTCTTTTTAGGGCTCGGGGGTTGGCCCTGCACATTCTGGAGAGTCGTGATGTCGGTCGTTTTTTCGCCCGTTGGTGAACAGGCCGATTTTCTAGTGACACCTGTGGTCTTAAATGAAGAACCTTTTTTTGTGGGTTCGGATCTTTATCAGGTCTGCTGCCCCCCTGGTGTTTTCCCCCGTCCCCCGCAGTCAAAAAAATAGGATAGCTGCTGGGGTTTCTTCGGGCCCCCCCGGTGGATTTGACAGTTGCTTTTTGAAGTTGAAATTACTCGGGGCTTCTGCTCCCCTACCAGGGGTCTTTTTTCGACCGCTTAAAAAAAGGTCGAAAGAATTTCCCCCGGGAGTTCGAACTCGGGACTTTAGCTCACCATCCAAGACCTAAAAAACTCCCCCGCCTCCCTGAAATAATACCCCTCATCTAACACCCAAAACACACCGCCGAATACTTTTGCACGCCCCCCCCTCCACCCTCGCGCCTGCCCCCCCCCCCCCCCCTTCATCCCACCACGTAAAAGGGTGGCAAAGGGGGGGAGATTCTCACGCCCACCTCCCGTTTTTCCTCCGTTTCAATTATCATCACGACTCACAGGCGCGCGCTTCTATATGTTCTTCTATCTACGTTATTACTTCTATTCTTTATCAAAACGGTTTTATGGCTCTGATGCATGTTCTTCCCCCCCTAAGTCCCAACGGGGGGAAAAGAGGGGGTGTATCTTCCTGCTTTTAAGGCAAGAACGAGATGTGTTGTGGCGTCTTAGCCCTTTTGTAGTGGTGGTGTCGGGGTCTTGTGGTTTTGTGGGGGTGTAAGGGGTGTCTTGTGGGGTGGGGTTGGTCGGTGTGTCTTGTGGTGGGTGGTTGTGTAGGTGTGTCTTGTGGGGTGGTGGTGGTTAGGGTGCTTGTGGTGTGGTGGTGGTGTGGGGGTTTTTTGTGGTGTGGTGGTGGTGTAGGTGGTCTTGTGGTGTGGTGGTTTGAGTGTGTTTTTTTGGTTGGGGGGGTTTTTTAGGGTGCTTGTGATGTGGTGGTTTTGTAGGGGTGTCTTTTGGTGTGGTGGTTGTGTCGGGTTCTTGTGGGTGGTGGTTGGTGGTGTGTTTATGGTGTGGGGGTTGTGTAGGGGGTTCCCCTTTTGGGTGGTATTGTTAGGGGGTCTTTTGGGGTTGGTTTTGTAGGTGGGGCTTTTTTGGTGTGGTGGTTTTTGGGTGTTTCTTGTGGGTTTGGGGGGTGGTGTTGAGGTGTTTTTGTGGTGTGGTGGTTTGTGTAGGTGTTTCTTGTGGTGGGTGATTTTGGGAGGGTGTCTTATGGTTGGTGGTTGTGTAGGTTGTCTTTGATGTGGGGGTTGTGTAGGTGTGCTTTTGGTGTGGTGGGTTTTTTTAGGTGTTCTTGTGGTGGGTGGTGTGTCGGTGTGTTTTTGGGGTGTGGTGGTTTTTGGTGTGTCTTTTAGTGGTTTTGTGAGGTGGTTTGTGGTATTTTGGTTGTTAGGGTCGGGGGGGTGGTGTGTGGGGCTTGGTGTTGGGGGTAGGTGTGTCTTTTTTGGTGGGGGGAGGGGTTTTGTTTGGGGGGTTGTGGGAGGGGGCTTGTGGGGGTGGTTTGTAGGTGTGGCCGTGGGGGGGTTGGTATTTCGTTGGGGGGTTTTTGAGGTGGGCGGGTTGGTTTTTGTAGGTGTGTCTTTTTTTGGGGGGTGGGGTAGGTGGCTTTTGCGGGTGGGGTATGGGTTTTATCGCAGTGGGCCCCAAAACCCGAAAACAAGGGGAATGGCGGGGGTGGCTGAAGGTCAGGGTTTTTCTTCCCAGGATTGGTTTGGTTTAGGAGGATCATAAGGGGGCGGAAAATTTTTGGGGGTTATAAAGGGGAAATTTCCTGTGGGTGGAAATTTGGGGAAAACCCTTTTGAGGGCGGGCTGGGGCAGGGAATCAGTGGAAAAAAATCGGGTTTTACGTTTTTCGACACGTTATACTTAACAAGATATATTACAAAATTCTTATTCCAGCAGGTACATTGAAATCACGTAACATCAAATTACATGTAAATAAAAAATGCGTGTTTCGCTACCATATATCAAAGGTATTGAAATTAATACCCTTATACAAGTATTTTTAGAGGGAAGCTCAATGTAAATCATCCGCATTTTAATTTTTAGGTATGTAAAACAACCTTCGCTCGGCCTTCAATACAAAACCATCGTTATTTTCACTTAAAAATGCCAAGCAAATCAGTCGTATCATTCAATAGGAATGAAATAAAGGATGGAAATAGAATCAGGATAAAGCAGGATGCAGAAGAAGGAATAGGAGGGAAGGACGGAAAATAAACTGATGCAGTAAACACGAAAAATCGAGAGTAAGTTCGAACACATCATCATCAATGCAAAATAATAAACATCCACGAGTCTGGCTTTTAAATATTCAACACGATGCTGTCATTACAACACTACCTCATCAAGATGAAGTATGCGCCCCTGTATGTTTTATTTGCTTTAGTACTTAAGTTCATTCCCTCATGTCTATATTTTGTTGTTGTTTTTCCTGTATGCCTTGGGGTGAGAATAAAAATATTATTATTATTATTATTTATTATTATTACCAGTCTCGCCTTGGTGTTGCGGCCTGAACACTGACCGATGGAAGGACTTTGCTACAACGCATCGACCCGGCGGCGAGCTTCCTCCTCACGCCATGCTATTATTCTGGCCGCCTAACAAATGGTCCCAGCGCTGCAATTAACTTATTCGGACGACGCGCGATCGACGAATTAGTTTGAAATCTATTTGCAAACTTAAAAACTTTCCCTTAACGAACGATGGCATCTCATTATCACAGGACGATTAGATAAAAGAATAAGAAAAAAGAGACAAAATGTAACACTGGCGTGATCGTGTTAGTCTGTGGTAAATAAGTACAAAGAAATGTAGGAGTAACCCTCTCAACTCCTCCTTCCTTCGCTCCTATATGTATTAAGTCGATGAAATACTGATATGTACTTAGGGATGAACATAAGAACATAAGAAAATAAGGAAGCTACAAGAGGCCGCGAGGCCTACACGTGGTAGTTCCTGTCACCTAACACTACCTACATCCACCTTTCATCCCCATCCATGAACCTATCCAGCTCCCCTTTAAAGCTCCCTAATGACTCCGCACTAACTACCTGTCTACTGAGACCATTCCACTCATTCACCACCCTATTTGTGAACCAGTTTTTCCCTATTTCCTTTCTAAATCTACGCTTTTCCAGCTTGAATCCGTGAAACATGAATGATGGAAGATCGGTGTGCTCACTTATATATTATTAAAGCAGACACTCCTGATGTAGCGGAGTGCGAGGAGAAGAATATCACATTCTTTACGCTGAACACCGTGAAGGAAGGGACGGATGAGAAATGACGACTGTGGTTTCGACGTCCATGAGCGGGCGGGTTCAGTGGAATATACTGCAATGCGCGAGGCTGTTATAATTATGAAGTGCCACCCCGTGTATCACTCGCTTACGTGTGGCTGCAACTAAGACAAGACTACTGTATCATTATTGTTATTGCATTCATTACCATTACTACAACTATTATGGTTATTATATTATTACTGCTACTGTTATTACCACTACCACTATTACTGCTACTGCTACTACTATTGCTGGGTGTTATAGACGGGGTATGGGTGTTGACAGGAGGGGGAAAGGGTCTCGTCCATGCACAAACACACTCACAACACCATTACACTGTTCTGTTGCCTCCTCGCCTCCTCTTCCTATGCACACGAGGCCGCTGCAGATATTATATGCCGGGATGTTTAAGGCCGCGAGCTTCATTAAGTCCGTCGTCGATTAATTCACAGCGACAGCCAGACAGAATAAACCCGCTAGCGTATGGATCTTGCGACAGCCACAACGATCTCACCTCCTTCTGTCCTGGCCTCTCGTGTTCCCTTGCCACAGACGGTCCTCAACCCCTCCCTCGCACCCTCTAAGTGCAGGCCCCTTTGTCCTGCCTCCTGCCCCCTTTCACCAACGACTCCATTCATTAAGAGAAGGCTCCGGCCGGTGATAATGTAGTGGTCGAGTCAGGCGAGGTAATGTGCATCTCGCACCTCCTCCTCCTCCTCCTCCTCCTCCTCCTCCTCCTCCTCCTCCTCCTCCTCCTCCTCCTCCTCCTCCTCCTCCTCCTCCTCCTCTTCCTCTTCCTCTTCCTCTTCCTCTTCCTCTTCCTCTTCCTCTTCCTCTTCCTCTCTTCCTCTTCCTCTTCCTCCTCTTCCTCCTCTTCCTCCTCTTCCTCCTCTTCCTTCTCCTCCTCCTCCTCCTCCTCCTCCTCCTCCTTCTCCTCCTCCTCCTCCCCTTTCTCCTCCTCCTCCTCCTCCTCCTCCTCCTCCTCCTCCTCCCCCTCCTCCCCCCCCTCCTCCACCTCTTCCTCCACCTCCACCTCCTCCTCCTCCTCCTCCCCCTCCTCACACCGATATTCAAGAAAGGGAGTAAGAGCCTCGCAAGTAATTATCGCCCAATTAGTCTAACGTCCGTGATTGTTAAACTATTTGAGAAAATATTGCGGGGTAAAATAGTGTCTTTTCTCGATGAAAATAACTCAATACTAAACTCCCAGCATGGATTTCGAAATAAGAGATCCTGCTTAACAAAGTTACTCGATTTTTTTAATGTCATTTATTCAAACTGGGACGCTAAAATTCCCTCGGATGTAATATACCTTGATTTTCAGAAAGCCTTCGATACAGTTCCCCATAAGCGACTGTTGACCAAGCTAAGGGCACATGGCTTAGGAGAGCAATTATGTTCATGGATTGGCGATTGGCTTTCAAATCGTAAACAACGGGTAGTAGTAAATGGCGAAACATCTGATTGGTTAGATGTTACTAGTGGGGTGCCTCAGGGCTCGGTCTTGGGTCCCACTCTTTTTCTGATATATATCAACGATCTGGACTGCGGACTTGTATCTAAAATATCGAAATTTGCAGATGACACCAAATTAGGCGGTAAAGCATATACTAGAGAAAACTGCGAACTCATACAAAGTGACCTCGACAAACAATCAGACTGGAGTGATAAATGGCTATTAAAATTCAATTCCGATAAATGTAAAGTAATGCATATAGGCAACGATAACCTCAAATATAACTATCAAATGCTAAATAAATCGTTAACTGAAGTACAGCAGGAAAAGGATTTAGGTGTCATCATCAGTAATGATCTGAAAACCAGTCCGCATTGCCTAGCTGCCAGTAAAAAGGCAAATATGATGTTGGGCTTTATTAAACGTAACTTTGAACATAAAACTCCGAAAGTAATGACACAATTATACACGTCCTTGGTTAGGCCCCACTTGGAATATGCCGTTCAATTCTGGTCGCCCTGTTTCGTAAAAGATCAAGCCAAATTGGAATCAGTGCAAAGAAGAGCAACCAAACAAATTCCATCTCTGCGAAATTCATCTTATGAAGAGAGACTGCGGAAACTTAATATGTTTTCCTTAAAGGATCGTAGAATCCGTGGGGACTTGATAGAAACCTTTAAGATTCTAAAAGGTTTTGATGTCACTAATCAAGAGAACCTATTCGAGCTTTCAACTCAAGTGACAACAAGAAATAATGGTTTAAAACTAAACGGTCAACGTTGCATCACTGATCTCCGTAAACATTATTTCAATGTTAGAGTCGTTGATCGATGGAACAAGTTACCAGCAAATGTGGTCGAAGCCAGCACAATAACTACATTTAAAAACAGGCTTGACGCGCACTGTAAAGTAAATGGGTATTGATAGTGCCCTGCGAATTCATATTTAGTCCCCCGGATCGATTAGTTGTAGTGGTAGTGGTAGTTGTAGTTAGTATATTTCATACCCTATTTTTCTGCACTACGAAACTTCCGTGTTCCTATCTTCTTTTAAGGACATGGTATCATTTTCCAACTGTTTTCTTACAAGTAGTTGATAGTTAGTAGTATGTAGTTCAGCAGATACCCTCGTCATGGACCAATAGGTCTCCTGGTGTCTGTTATTCCTATGTAATCCTATGTAATCCTCCTCTTCCTCCTGCTGCTGCTGCTCCTGGTCTCTCATTATCCTCCTTCCCTGTCCTCATCGTCGCATCTTTCTAACTTCATTTTCACAGAACACTGAGATATTACTTAACTCGAACCCCTCATGTTGACTTTTCCTTATTTACTTTTCTCCTCCCCCCCCTCTCTGTCTCTCCCATTCTCTCTAAGTATGATTTATAAATGCATTCCGTTACACACACACACACACACACACACACACACACACACTCAAACTCACACACACACATACACACAACCACCTTAACGGCACAGTTGGTTAGGGCGTCCGGCACCATTCTGTGGTCTGGCGTTCGATCCCCGGCCCCGCTCATTCCCGGGAATTTTTCCACTGAGAAATTCGGGAGGTTACTGTCCTACTTGAGCAAGGGGATGGAGGTGTGTGGTGTGTGAGGTCCCAGCATTACCCAAGATCGGCAATAATGAGCTGCAAGCTCGCACCGGGAAGGTGAAACTGGCGATCACGAGTCCGACTTCCGTGGACAAGACCATGGGTGAATAACACAAGCACACACACACACACACACACACACACACACACACACACACACACACACACACACACACAGACACAGACACAGACACAGACACACACACACACACACACACACGTTTCAAGGGGAACTCCGTAGTGTAAGGGATAGCACGC
>JACEEZ010003076.1:206970-214470 GCA_016584305.1 Chionoecetes opilio
CACCACCCCGTCGTCCCACGCCTCCAGCAGGAAGCTCTGCTCCACGCCGCCGCTGTAGCCAGGCTCGCACGACACACACACGCTCTCCTCCGTCTCGTTGAAGGCCAGGCAGGAGCTCGGCACGTCAGGTTTGCCCGCGGGGAACACGGTGAAGGTGCAGGGCGTCCGCTGGGTCCCGACGGCGTTGGTGGCCCAGCAGAGGAGCGTTCCGTAGTCCAGGTCGCTGACGGGGGAGTAGCGGAGGTCCGATCGCTGGGCTTTGCTGGGGGAAGAAAAGCATCGATAAATGTTGGTTGGGCTGGGGGAGGAAATGCAAAAAGAAATGTGGGCTTTGCTGGGGGAAGAAAGGCGAAGAGAAATGTTGGTTGCCTGTCTTGTATTCGTAAAATTTCTAAATGGGTAAAAAAGAAAGAAAAAGTACCACCACCACTAACATAGTTTGCATTTTTTATTAGATTACGTTTCGGGAAAAGTTCACTTCCAATCATCAGACTATACAGTATATTGGAGAAAAAAAGGAAAAAATGTAAGGTCTGTTTTGTTCTATTTGGTTTGATCATTTTACAGTCTGATACCTAATTGGATATGCACTTTTCCCGTGACGTTATCCAATAAAGGATGTACTAAACTATATTAGTGGGAATATTTCTACCTCTGTCAATAACTAGATTGCGTGTGGACCGTTCCCTCAACCACAGAAATAAAATCTTATGCCCTTATTTCGCTTGAGCTAAATATCCTTCATATGTTTCTATTCTTATAAATCAATAAAGCAAGTAATTGAATTAATGACACAGAGAGACAAGTAAAAGTATACATCCGGTAAAACAAATTATAATATACCCATGGAAGTAGCGAAGGTACGCACGTTTTTGTTTTGCTTTTATAAATGAGGAAAAATATGAGTTGATAAGAGAGAGAGAGAGAGAGAGAGAGAGAGAGAGAGAGAGAGAGAGAGAGAGAGAGAGAGAGAGAGAGAGAGAGAGAGAGAGAGAGAGAGAGAGAGAGAGAGGAGAGAGAGAGAGAGAGATAGAAGAGAGAAGAGAGAGAGAGAGAGAGAGAGAGAGAGAGAGAGAGAGAGAGATTAAGATAAGATTTTCATCCTATCTAGACACTTTGCAAGTACCAACTACAAGTTATTGACTATACAAAGCGCCGCACGTCAGCATGAACTAGGCGGACTCGAACCGCGTGACCGAATGCACAGGACGCTGCACATTGGAGAACTCACGTCTCTACCAACCTTGCCACCTGACGGGCAAGAGAGAGAGAGAGAGAGAGAGAGAGAGAGAGAGAGAGAGAGAGAGAGAGAGAGAGAGAGAGAGAGAGAGAGAGAGAGAGAAGAGAGAGGAGAGAGAAGAGGAGAGAGAAGAGAGAAGAGAGAGAGAGAGAAAGAGAGAAAGAGAGAAAGAGAGAAAGAGAAAAAGAGAGAGAGAGAGAGAGAGAGAGAGAGAGAGAGAGAGAGAGAGAGAGAGAGAGAGAGAGAGAGAGAGAGAGAGAGAGAGAGAGAGAGGTGTGTGTGTGTGTGTGTGTGTGTTACAGAGAAAAGAAGACAAGGTGAGATGCAGTTTTTGTGTCTTTCTGACTAATCCTGACGACAACACTCATGATGGAAAATATCAAAAGGAAGTCACAACCGCGAGCACATCCACAAAGAATGCATTAAAACATCCTAACTCGAGGAAAACTAGAAAATAAACAAGGAAAAATAGAAAGTAAATAAAGATAAATACAAGTAAGTAAAAAGAATAAGCAAGTAAAAGAATGAGGTAAATATAGATAAATAAAAAAGTAACTCAAGATAATGACACTTGTATAAAGGTAAGCGTGAAAACATTAGAGGTTTCAGGCAGTAAATCCAAAAGACTTGTGTGAGAAGAACATTACAAGGGAGAAAGACAAAATACAATGACACTTGTGAGAAGGTAAGCGTGTCACACCGAAGATTAAAGACTGTGAAGACAGGAACAGACTCGTGTGGGAAGCAACATGACTGGAGAAGAAATATATGAAAAAACGAACAAATGAAAATAAGAAATGTATAGCAGGCTTATTCAAAACACAAGTGAAGACCGAAGGAGTAAGATATACAAAAAGAGCTAAAAAAAGAAATGAAGATCAAGCTTAAACAAAACACGAAGCAACATGACTGAAGGAGAAAAATATAAAAAAATATGACTAAAACAAGAAGAAATGAAGATCAAGCTTACACAAAACAACGAAGCAACATGACGAGAGAGAAAGATATAAAAAGATACGTAAGAAAAAAGAAACGAAGATCAAGCTTATACAAAACACATGTGATGAGCAGATGTTTCACTACACTCTGCTGTCACACACTTAAGAGCAATTCCTAGATAAAACATTTGACCTGAAATATGAGTACTGAGGTATATAAGAGAGAAAATAAATGACTAAGTGGATAAAAGCCCTGTATCTTATCCCGCAAGGTTGATATCAATGCCTGGCGATGCAGGAAAAATAAAGAAATAGCTACGGTATATCCACAATTCATGAACAATCCCAATAACGCCACGGAAAAATTCAAGATTGCTGCAAACCGAAACATAATAGTCGCTAATAAAAGATTGGTTTAAAGCTTCAGTAATAATTAATATCATCACGTAAAAATATATCATGAGCTAAATAAAAAGATAAATCTCCTATCTCATCTCCCTTCCTTCCCCTGTATAAAAAACCCACTGAATTTTAATTAAAGAAGAAACAAAAGACAATGATTTGGACACAAGGAAAAACAATAATAAAGATGAGAAGTCTAAAAAAGATATGAACAAAAAAAAATGTCTCTTTCCCTCTCACCTTTCCCTAACCCAAAAAGTAAAAATCAATAAACAGAAAGTAGAAACGAAAGACAAAGGACACTAGAAAAAATATAATACACGTGAGGAATTGGAAAAAAGAACAATGAAATAAATATGTACAAAGGAAAAAAAGAGAGTGGCGGCGGTAAGGGCGGTGACAAAACCTCCGGCTGCCTCCCACGTCTGACTGTAAATGCATGAGCCGCGTCGGGGGACCGGATGAATTTGTTAAGCGGACTTGGAATACACCCTCCTTTTGCTCTTCTTTCTTCTTTCTTCTTTCTTCCTCTTCCTCTTCTTTCTTCCTCTTCCTCTTCCTCTTCCTTCTCCTCCTCCTCCTCCTCCTCCTCCTCCTCCTCCTCTCCTCCTCCCTCCTCCTCCTCCTCCTCCTCCTCCTCCTCCTCCTCCTCCTCCTCCTCCTCCTCCTCCTCCTCCTCCTCCTCCTCCTCCTCTAAACTTGACCCAGCAAAATCCGTGGGGGTGGACGAAATCTCGCCGCGACTACTTCGCGAATGTCACAGTCAACTTTCGCTCCCATTAAAGATTATTTTCAATAAATCGCTAAGGGACAAAAATGTTCCTAGTATGTGGAAATTAGCTAATGTTACACCGATATTCAAGAAAGGGAGTAAGAGCCTCACAAGTAATTATCGCCCAATTAGTCTAACGTCCGTGATTGTTAAACTATTTGAGAAAATATTGCAGGATAAAATAGTGTCTTTTCTCGATGAAAATAACTAAATACTAAACTCCCAGCATGGATTTCGAAATAAGAGATCCTGCTTAACAAACCTACTGGATTTTTTTAAAGTCATTTATTCAAACTGGGACGCTAAAATTCCCTCGGATGTAATATACCTTGATTTTCAGAAAGCCTTCGATACAGTTCCCCATAAGCGACTGTTGACCAAGCTAAGGCACATGGCTTAGGAGAGCAATTATGTTCATGGATTGGCGATTGGCTTTCAAATCGTAAACAACGGGTAATAATAAATGGCGAGGCATCTGATTGGTTAGATGTTACTAGTGGGGTGCCTCAGGGCTCGGTCTTGGGTCCTACTCTTTTTCTGATATATATCAACGATCTAGACTGCGGACTTGTATCTAAAATATAGAAATTTGCAGATGACACCAAATTAGGCGGTAAAGCATATACTAGAGAAAACTGCGAACTCATACAAAGTGATCTCGACAAACTATCCGATTGGAGTGATAAATGGCTATTAAAATTCAATTCCGATAAATGTAAAGTAATGCATATAGGCAACGATAACCTCAAATATAACTATCAAATGCTAAATAAATCGTTAACTGAAGTACAGCAGGAAAAGGATTTAGGTGTCATCATCAGTAATGATCTGAAAACCAGTCCGCATTGCCTAGCTGCCAGTAAAAAGGCAAATATGATGTTGGGCTTTATTAAACGTAACTTTGAACATAAAACTCCGAAAGTAATAACACAATTATACACGTCCTTGGTTAGGCCGCACTTGGAATATGCCGTTCAATTCTGGTCGCCCTGTTTCGTAAAAGATCAAGCCAAATTGGGATCAGTGCAAAGAAGAGCAAGCAACCAAACAAATTCCATCTCTGCGAAATTCATCTTATGAAGAGAGACTGCGGAAACTTAATATTTTTTCCTTAAAGGATCGTAGAATCCGTGGAGACTTGATAGAAACCTTTAAGATCCTAAAAGGTTTTGATGTCATTAATCAAGAGAACTTATTTGAGCTTTCAACTTAAGTGACAACAAGAAATAATGGTTTAAAACTAAACGGTCAACGTTGCATCACCGATCTCCGTAAAAATTATTTCAATGTTAGAGTCGTTGATCGACGGAACAAGTTACCAGCAAATGTTGTTGGAGCCAGCACAATAACTACATTCAAAAACAGACTTGACGCGCACTGTAAAGTAAATGGGTATTGATAGTACGAATTCGTATCTAGTCCCCCGTATCGATTAGTTGTAGTGGTAGTGGTAGTTGTAGCTAGTATTTTTCATATCCTATCATTCTGCACTATGAAACTTTCATGTTCCTATCCTCTTTAGGGACATGGTATCATTTTCCAACTGTTTTCTAACAAGTAGTTGATAGTTAGTAGTATGTAGTTCAGCAGATACTCTCGCTATGGACCAATAGGTCTCCTGGTGTCTGTTATTCCTATGTAATCCTATGTAATCCTCCTCCTCCTCCTCCTCCTTTTCCTCCCTCGCTCTCTGCCCACGAGATAAATAAAAGATTTGCTATGAATATATAAGAAAACGACGTATTTGTTGCTTATTCCTCTCGAGATCCTCGTTCTTTTTGTCTCTACCTTTTCTTGTTTTCGTTGCGGCTGTCGCCATTACTACTACAACAACTACTACTATTATTACTACTTCTACGTCTACTACTTCTATTACTGCTACTACTACTGTTACTACTACTACTACTACTTCTACTCCTACTACAACTGTTATTACCAATACTACTTCTACTACTACTACTACTACTACAACTTTTTTTTTCTACTACTACACTACTACAAGATACCTCCACCGCCTCTTTATTTGCGGCGGGTACGCCATAGCCCCACCTCGCTATTGACTGTGGCATCCAACCTTACAACTACCCCTAAAAATACATACATTTACTAACTAACTACCCCTAAATTTATAAACCTACTCTATTCCTAACCTATCCACCCTTATCCCACTCTCTACCAATGTGGCCTCGCAATCGAGATCACTTATGTCTGTGTTAGAGGGAGTGGAGTATCTCGTACCCCTGAGACACAGGAGGACAGACCGGAGCAGGGAAAAGGAGAGGCGACACCTAATCCAGGCGGCGACGGAGCTCCTTGGCTGGTGCTTCTTTACTGACATCAAGTCAGCTAGTCTTGAGTAGAAGCTCCTAGCCTTGGGGGCCATGCCGCCAGATGTGGTGAAGACCAGGGGCGTGAAGGTACCATGGTCGAATTGCAGGATCCTATCGCCATAGGCCCTTATCTTCTCCAGCTCGTTCCTGTGGTGGACAGCCTCGAGGGAGAGCTCACGATGGGAGGCGGCCATCGGGTCGAAGATCCGGATGTCCAAAAAGGTCCGCTGCCCTCTGGTCCAGAATCCCCGAGCACAGATGTCCACGCGAGCCTCAGGGGCAGTATTGGCTGTCCTGTACCGCAGGAGTTCCCCATCTAGAGGCAGAAGGGTTGGCTCGGTGGAGACGTCTTGGCACACCTCCCTGAGCATGCTGGCTGTCAGGTCCCTCACCTCGTCGTGCCTGATACATACGAATCCCCCCTTTTTGCACGTCATGGTGTGGTCTACGTTGTTGGGGGATCCACACACACAGGTGTTGGGGAGTCCTTCCACTGGCCAGCCGTACCTCAGAGCAACGGCATCGACAAATTCTTGTTTGTTGAGGTTGAAGCCCTTTGCTCTGATTGGTAGTGATGTTAGCCAGTTGGACGCTCCCGTCTCCTGTGCGATGTGGATTTTTCTCACGGTGTCTGGAGGCAGGATGGTCGAAGGGTGTTCAAGGCTGGTCTTCTGCCCTTGCTGCCTGTCTCGTGAGAATCGTTTCTTTTGCTCAGCGATCACACTTTGGTCGATTTCACCTTGTGCGTCCTGAGCGATGATCATATCCGTGAGGGACCTGGTAAGGTTGATGGAGTTGAGGTTCTCCACCTCAGCCACCTTCTCAGGAGAGGTGATTCCCATCCCGCCTAGTCTTGGAGGGAGTTCGAGCAACGCCCTCGCGTCATTCCCCAGGACGGGAGATCTCAGTAACGCTGGTATGAAGGTGTTCTTTATAGATTCCTCCAGCGGTCTGAGGAGAGGGCTGATGTCCGGGTTGGTGCGCATGGCGAAGTTCCACCGATGTTGCAGGCCATGCGTGTATGCCGCGTAGGCTGCGTGAGGCTCGGTCTTGGCCATGGCTGACAGGACATCGACCTCGTGTACCCACTCAGACACTTTCTCTCCGACGTACTCCTTCTTATACTCCTCTGTTCCAATAACAGCACCCAAGTGCCGCTGTCCTTCCTTCGTTACCACAACTCCACTGCCACTGAAAATGTTTACAGCCCCGTCATAGTGCTCTGGCTTGACGATGAGGAAGGATTTAGCGGCGTTGGGTGTGTATCCTATGGTAGGGCCATTGGCCTGTATTAACCCCCCACCAGTGGCTTAGGTCCTGTAATTTGCCGGCCCCTGACAGGTCGTCAGCATATGCCACCTGCTTCACCTTGGTTTTTTCAAACGCAATCACGTCTTGAAGGACTGACATGCCAAGGGCGTACATCGCCATGGCCACTGGGTCACCTTGAGTTGTTCCTTCCCTTGACTCTAACACCCTAGCCTTATTGCTACCACTCCTATTTACATATAAATTAGAGGGTTCACTATATACTACTACTACTACTACAACTACTACTAAAACTGCTATTACTGCTACTACTTCTATTACTACCACTACTACTACTAAAACTGCTATTACTGCTACTACTTCTATTACTACCACTACTACTACTATGACTACTACCTCTACTACTACTATGACTACTACTACTACTACTACTATTACTAGAACTGCTATTACTGCTACTATTTCTATTACTACCACTACTACTACTATGACTATGACTACTACTACTACTACTACTACTAAAACTGCTATTACTGCTACTACTTCTAT
>JACEEZ010003076.1:219470-226970 GCA_016584305.1 Chionoecetes opilio
TCTTATGCTTGTTATATTACAACGAAAATTACGTTCTGGGTCTCAAGGGGTTAAGATAGCATGGAATTTTCGCCTTGTTGAAAAAAATTGACTATACTCACACTTGACGGCGAGGCGGATCGTGGAGGAGGTGTTGGCGCCCTGCGAGTTGGTGGCGCCGCACGCGTAGCTGCCGGCCTGCCTGCGCGTGACCTTCTGCATCACCAGCGAGCGTCCCACCACCATGACGCGGGAGGAGGCGTTATGGTGCAGCTCGGCGCCCTTCAGAGGAGGAGGAAGAATGAGGAGGAAGAAGAAGTGGAGAATGAGGAGAAGGAGGAAGAGTGAGGAGGATGAGGAGGAAGTGGAGAATGATGATAGGAGGAGAAAAGAAGAAAAGAAGGCGAAAATATCAGGAAAATATCGGGAGAGGAGGCGGAAAATGAGGAAGAGGAAGAGAAAGGAAGAAAAAGAGGCGGAAAATGAGGAGGAAGAAGAAGAGGTATAACATTAGGAGGAGAGCAGGAGGAGAAAGGAAGAAGAGAAGACGAAAAATGAGGAGGAGGAAGAATAAAAGGCAAAATGTTATGAGGAGAAAGAAAGAGGAGAAACATGAGGAGGAGGAGAAAGGAAAGGAGAAACATGAGGAGGAGGAGGATGACGATAAACGAGACGTGGAAGAGATGGAGGAGGAAGAAGAATAAGAAAGAGGGATGATATAAAAAGAAAGACTAGGCAGAGTTTGTTAGAAAGGAATTTTTTCAAATATATTTCATCTAAGTTTTTATATTCCTTTCATGAAACTTCAGGCATTTAATATGCCAAGATTAACCAAATATATAGCAAAAGCGTTTTCCAATACTTATATTAATATTTTCCCCCAGCGAGCGAGCAGCGGCGGCGGTGGACTTTAATAATTTCCCCTTTTATACCTCTTGTCTTCAATTTTCACATTTTGTCTTTTAAATATATTGGAGGCATTGGTGTCGAAAAATAGCGGCCACAACCTTTCACCAACGCGACAACGTCAAACCGTCACTTCGTCCATCACGAAAACCCCACATTATCCACGCCTTCCTGTCAATATTCATCAAAACCAACTAATACTCGCTCATTCATCATTCATCACCACCACCACCACCGCCACCATCACCACCAGCACCGCCACCACCGCCACCAGCACCGCCACCACCACCGCCACCAGCACCGCCACCGCCACCGCCACCGCCACCGCCACCGCCACCCCCACCACCACCGCAACCACCACCGCCGCCACCACCACCACCACCACCACCACTACCACCGCCACCACCACTGTACTGTACTGTAGCAAGAGTGACCTCGTCCCAGTCACTCCAAGGTCACTCTCACTACCTAGAATCCTAGATGATCGCGGTGCAAGGAGGGAGAGTTGCCAAATATAAATACATGGTACCACGTACACCATCACCACCACCACCACCATCACCACCACCACCACCACCACCACCATCACCACCACCATCACCACCACCACCATCACCACCATCACCACCACCACCATCACCACCACCACCACCACCTCATCGCCCGTCGCGCCAATACTCACGTTAAACAGCCACGTGATCTTGGAAGGGTCGGGCCGGGCCTTCACGTGGCAGTCGAAGTAAACATCGTCCCCCTCCTTGATGTGGTTGAGGTCGAGGGAGGGACCGGCCGCCACCTTCACCTCGGGAGGATCTGGCGGAGGAGACAAAACGCTCAGGGGGTCGCCAGGTCAATCCAGGTCGCTACATGTCGCTAAAGTATTGATAAGCGTCTTGAGGTTTTCGTATTTGTATTCTTTTTACTAGTTTTTAGATCCCAAAAGACTGGCCAAGGCCAAAAAAAAGGTTACTGTAGCTGCAATTGAACGGTTTGAAAGGAAACTTGAGATAAAGGTGCAGAGAGAAGGATAGAGACTGATAAACCGTATTTTATAAGTTGCTAAGTTATATTACAGCTCACTCGTATATATATAATGAGGACGTATTTAGCGTTACATATTATGAGGTCTCCAGGTGTTTTAAAGGTAACCAGGTAATGCTCTCAGGTTAAGAAGTTATTTAGATCTCAAGAGTGTCACTGATTAATTTTTCAAAGGCGTAATGGGAAGTACAGGTTACCAGATACTCATATATAGTCAATTAGGTACTCAGATCAGATCAGAAAATCTGTTGAGATAAGCCTTTTCTACGGCTCACATATATTTTCCTCACTACTTGCTATTAATCTTGTGTTTGCAGTCGTGTCTTCAGAGCTTGTCTTGCATTCCAAATGATTTTCAAATATATTATAATTTTTGTATTTGTTCACTATCTACTACTACTACTACTACTACTACTACTACTACTACTACTACTACTACTGCTACTACTACTACCACTACTAATCACTACCACTACTTCAGAGCTAAAAGGATACTCTGGTAGATGACTTAGTACTTCTAACGTTTACATGTACTTTTTAGAGGCAGCTGGTTCCCTATATTTAGGTCACAGTCCACTCATAACGGGTCACCGGGTGCTCCCTTCAATTAGTAAAGTCCTGAAGTAGGCAGTCACAAAACCCACCGGCTCGTACGTACCGCAGTGTATTTAAACTTAATTAAAGTTCGTCTTAAGAGCTAGAAGGACCCGCCGCTGTCTGTGCTTTTAAGTCTCGTACCTGGCTTAGTAATGGGGAGTTTTCAAAGCTAAGCCGCCAGATGTCTCGTGCATCTCACATCCACTGCCCTTTGAGCGTGAATGATCTATCATCTACCGTAAATTCACTGTACTTTTTCGGGACATATCAGAATTACCCTTCAGTACAACAACTGAAACAGTTCTTAATAAAAAATGTAGTTTATCATTTTATTTGTCTGCACTTGGTGAAAATATTGGCAAAACAATTGAATACTTGAAAACTCAATCTTTAAAAATCGTCTTTTCATGAAAAAACGCAAGTTGAAGCAGAATGAGGCTTCAGGAAATATCTACTTGTATGTAAGCATTCACTGAGTACCTATTTTGGGTGTATATGTCTCTCTTACGACGAACATTTAACCAAAACAGAGTGTGGCGTTCAGCATCTCCACAGAAACCATCCCGCTGGCAGGATCCACTTTATCACCCACTTTCCTGTTGACACCACACGGAGAGGGACAGCTCAGCACCGCCGCTCCCTTACCTCACGGCTCATATCTCTGATACTCCTAACTTCTCAATACCAGAGCCTGTCATCCTAACTATCATCATCCGCTTATCTCATCACACTCTCTATCCTCTACTGGAATATTCGTGGCATCCGCTCCCACATACCGTTTCCCACATAAAGGAGACTTTGTCTCCTTATTTCGTGCTTTGACTGTGACTTTGTGTTGTGTTGGGGCGGAGCGGAGTGGAGCGTGTAGTTACGTGACAGACGTGCAGTCACTATTGTACTGTGGGTAGTAGTAGTTGGGGTAATAAAGCCGTGCACAGCAGTAAATGTCTCCTTGCAGTCCTTCCCGTCTCTCCATAGCCCTGAGCCGTTAGTGTGTGACGAAGTTTGAGAGGGGTGGGTTGCCACCCCCCTCCTTCGTTACAATAGGATAAACCAGAGGACATAGGGTATTCAGAGGGAAGGGTTGATTGATTGATTCAGAGGGAAGGACATTGAGGTGGAGGGGGCGGCGGAGCTCTCGCATGTAAACAAACACTTACAACTGTCTTCCATCCCGGACTGTTGTCGAGGTGCCAAGCACTTAAAATTACTTCTTGGTTAAATGTTCGTCGCAAGACAGACAGACACACCTAAAATAGGTACTCAGTGAATGCTTACATACAAGTAGATATTTTCTGAAGCCTCATTCTGCTTGAATTTGCGTTTTTTCATGAAAAGACGATTTATAAAGATTGAGTTTTCCGGTATTCAATTGTTTTGCCAATATTTTCACCAAGTGCAGACAAATAAAATGATAAACTACATTTTTTATTAGGAACTGTTTCAGTTGTTGTATTGAAGGGTATTTCTGATATGTCCCGAATAAGCACAGGGAATTTACGGTAAATGATAGATCATTCAGGCTGAAAGTGCAAAGGATGTGACAGCCCGAGAGACAGGCTTGAGCGTGAGCTTATTAGAAAACTCCCCATTAGCGAGTGTTCCTCAGGTGTGTGTGTGTCTTTGAGGCGGTGTGAGCTGTGTAGGGTGTGTGTAGGGTGTGTGTAGGGTGTGTAGGGTGTGTGTAGGCTATATGTAAGGTGTGTTGTGTAGGGTGTGTGTAGGCTACATGTAAGGTGTGTAGGGTGTTGTGTAGGGTGTGTGTAGGGTGTGTGTAGGGTGTGTGTAGGGTGTTGTGTAGGGTGTTGTGTAGGGTGTGTACAGGGTGTGTGTAGGGTGTGTGTAGGGTGTGTGTAGGGTGTTGTGTAGGGTGTGTGTAGGTGTTGTGTAGGTGTTGTGTAGGGTGGTTGGTGGTAGGGTGTTAGTGTTGGTGTGTAGGGTGTAGTGTAGGGTGTTGTGTAGGGTGTTGTGTAGGTGTTGTGTAGGGTGTTTGTGTAGGGTGTGTGTAGGGTGTGTGTAGGGTGTTGTGTAGGGTGTTGTGTAGGGTGTTGTGTAGGGTGTTGTGTAGGGTGTTGTGTAGGGTGTTGTGTAGGGTGTTGTGTAGGGTGTTGTGTAGGGTGTTGTGTAGGGTGTTGTGTAGGGTGTTGTGTAGGGTGTTGTGTAGGTGTTGTAGGGTGTTGTGTAGGGTGTTGTGTAGGGTGTTGTGTAGGTGTTGTGTAGGGTGTTTGTAGGGTGTTTGGGTGTTGTGTAGGGTGTTGTGTAGGGTGTATGTAGGTGTTGTGTAGGGTGTTTGGTGTAGGTTGTGTAGGGTGTTGTATAGGGTGTTGTATAGGGTGTTGTTAGGTGTTGTGTAGGGTGTTGTGTAGGTGTTGTGTAGGGTGTGTAGGGTGTATGTAGGGTGTTATGTAGGGTGTTGTGTAGGGTGTTGTGTAGGGTGTTGTGTAGGGTGTGTGGTAGGGGTGTGTAGGGGTTGTGTAGGGTGTTGTGTAGGGTGTTCTGTAGGGTGTTGTGTAGGGTGTTGTGTAGGGTGTTCGTAAGGGTTGTGTAAGGTGTTGTGTAGGGTGTTGTGTAGGGTGTGTAGGGTGTTGTGTAGGGTGGGTTGTGTAGGGTGTTGCGTAGGGTGTTGTGTAGGGTGTGTAGGTGTTGTGTAGGGTGTTGTGTAGGGTGTTGTGTAGGTGTTGTGTAGGTTAGGGTGTTGTGTAGGTGTTGTGTAGGGTGTGTAGGGTGTTGTGTAGGGTGTGTTAGGGTGTTGTGTAGGGTGTGTAGGGTGTTGTGTAGGGTGTGTAGGGTGTTGTGTAGGTGTGTAGGTGTTGTGTAGGTGTTGTGTAGGGTGTTGTGTAGGGTGTTGTGTAGGATGTGTGTGTAGGGTGTTGTGTAGGGTGTTGTGTAGGGTGTTGTGTAGGGTGTTGTGTAGGGTGTGTGTAGGGTGTTCGTAGGGTGTTGTGTAGGGTGTTGTGTAGGGTGTTGTGTAGGGTGTGGTAGGGTGTTGTGTAGGGTGTTGTGTAGGGTGTGTGTAGGGTGTGTGTCGGTGTGTGTAGGTGTGTGTAGGTGTTGTGTAGGGTGTTGTTAGGGTGTTTGTGTAGGTGTTGTGTAGGGTGTTGTGTAGGGTGTTGTGTAGGGTGTTGTGTAGGGTGTTGTGTAGGGTGTTGTGTAGGGTGTTGTGTAGGGTGTTGTGTAGGGTGTGTGTAGGGTGTGTGGTAGGGTGTTGTGTAGGGTGTTGTGTAGGGTGTTGTGTAGGGTGTGTGTAGGGTGTTGTGTAGGGTGTGTGTAGGGTGTTGTGTAGGGTGTGTGTAGGGTGTTGTGTAGGGTGTTGTGTAGGGTGTTGTGTAGGGTGTTGTGTAGGGTGTTGTGTAGGGTGTTGTGTAGGTGTTGTGTAGGGTGTTGTGTAGGGTGTTGTGTAGGTGTGTGTAGGGGTATGTGTAGGGTGTGTGTAGGGTGTTGTGTAGGGTGTTGTGTAGGGTGTTGTGTAGGGTGTTGTGTAGGTGTTGTGTAGGGTGTGTAGGGTGTTGTGTAGGGTGTTGTGTAGGGTGTTGTGTAGGGTGTGTGTAGGGTGTTGTGTAGGGTGTTGTGTAGGGGTGTTGTGTAGGGTGTTGTTGTGAGGGTGTGTGTAGGGTGTTGTGTAGGGTGTGTGTAGGGTGTGTGTAGGGTGTGTGTAGGGTGTTGTGTAGGGTGTGTGTAGGGTGTTGTGTAGGGTGTGTGTAGGGTGTGTGTAGGGTGCTGGGTTATGTGTTGTAATTAGTGTTGTGTGTAGGGTGCTGGGTTATGTGTTATTATTAGGGTTATGTGTTATTATTGGGGTTGTGTGTAGGGTGCTGGGTTATGTATTATTAGGGTTGTGTGTAGGGTGCTAGGTTATGTGTTATTATTAGGGTTGTGTGTAGGGTGCTGGGTTATGTGATATTATTTGGGTTGTGTGTAGGGTGCTGGGTTATGTGATATTATTAGGGTTGTGTGTAGGGTGCTGGGTTATGTGATATTATTAGGGTTGTGTGTAGGGTGCTGGGTTATGTGATATTATTTGGGTTGTGTGTAGGGTGCTGGGTTATGTATTATTAGGGTTGTGTGTAGGGTGCTAGGTTATGTGTTATTATTGGGGTTGTGTGTAGGGTGCTGGGTTATGTGATATTATTAGGGTTGTGTGTTATTATTAGGGTTGTGTGTAGGGTGCTGGGTTATGTGTTATTATTAGGGTTGGGTAGGGTGTGGTTATGTGATTATATTGGGTTGTTAGGGTGTGGTAGTGTAGTTATTGGGTTTGTGTTATTATTAGGGTTGTGTGTAGGGTGCTGGGTTATGTGTTATTATTAGGGTTGTGTGTTATTATTAGGATTGTGTGTAGGGTGCTGGGTTATTTGACCTTACAGGTGAGGGTGAAGCTTTTCTATTTTTACTCAAACAGTTATTAATCATACAAATAGGTTAAAAGGTAAATAAGTTAAGGCAGTAAGTGTTCAAAATCACTAAAAAGGGAAGCTAAGAGGGAAGGGAAGGGAAGTGAATGGTGTGTCACGTAGTTTTGTATTTTGGGTCACAAAGTTTTCCTCTATTTTGCCTCGTATCGCTACTTCTCTCCTCCTCCTCCTCCTCCTCCTCCTCCTCCTCCTCCTCCTCCAGTTAGCTTCACACACTTTCCTACTCTTTCCATCTCAGTGTACCATTCATTACTCACCCACGTAAATCCTCTTTCCTTCACTCCTGTTATTCGTTTTTCTCCTCCTTATCCTTTTTCCACCCTCTATTTTCCCCGACATAACAACGCGTTCTTATCATTTCCTTATACATTAAGTACTCTGTTCCTTCTCTATTCTCTCCACTGTCATTATCGTCCAAACATCATCCACCATCTTCACATTTCTCCTTGCCATCGTCTACAACCCATCACGCTTTGAACGCTCGTCTCTTTGCTTGTGTTTGCTTCCCTCTTATTATCTCTCCCTCCTTGTCTCAGTTTCATTTTCTTTATCTTGTCTCTTATCG
>JACEEZ010003076.1:231970-251970 GCA_016584305.1 Chionoecetes opilio
GCTTGTGAAAAAAGTACTTTGCTTCTTTCGTTAAAAACCCTTTTCCCGCTTTTTTTAAACCCGGGTTTTTTCTAGTTGAGTTTGAGGGGCTAGCGTAAAAAAGATTTTCGGGGACTACTTTCGAAATCCATTGAAGTTTTTTTAAAGATTTCAAATGAGGTCACCTCTTATCCTTCTTTTGTTAGGGGGAAATTTAAGTTAATTTCTTTGACCCGATTTTCGTACGATTTATTACCCCAATCTAGGTATTTTTGGTTACTCTGCGCCGTATTTTTTCTAGTTTTTTCTATGTCCTTTTAAATAAGGTGACCAGAACTCCCACACAGTTTTCCCTAGAGGGGGGCAAAACAACGATTTTTAAAAAGGTGAGTATAATTTTTTCAGTTTTTGAAATGAAAGTTCGCCCCCTTTAAAACCCAACCAATTTTTTTGCAGTTTTTACTACCTTTTAAAATTTTGGGTTTTATTGGGTTTTGAGATTTTTCGAGTTTTAAAACGCCTAAATTTTTTTTTATAAACCCTTGTTATTTGGAAATCTTTCTAGAAATTTCATGGGGGTTTGTTTTTAACCGAAAAGGTAGTACAGGGAAATTTGTAAAGGGTTTGGAAAATTTCTTTTGCCATTTTTTTTGACCATTTCTGTTAGCGTTTTTAAAGTCGTTTTGTTTTGAGTTGGCGCTGAGTTTTGTAGAGGCTATGTTTGTGATTTTCGTTTTTTCATCAGCAAATTCGAATACCTGCATGTGTTTTCCCTCTTTCAATTTTAATTTAGTTTTTTAAAAAACGGGGTTAGGTCGGAAAAAAAATTTCCTTTGGGGAAACCCAACATTTATTTACACGGTCCAGTCAGAAGAATTTCCAAAATTTAAACCACCCTTTTTTACGATCTGACAGCCAGTTTTCTATCCAATCTGAAAGATGGCCGGGGTTTACCATGAGCTTTTTTCTTTGCAATGAGACGCTTTTGAGGAACTTTGTCGAACCCCTTTTTTAAAATCGAGGTAAAAATACGTCTACTGCCCTCGTGTTGGGCGTACATTTGAATACATATTGTAAAAAATAAGTAAGTTTAGAGGCCATGAGGTGGGATTTGGGAAACCATTTCCTTTCGAATCTTTTATTAAAGTGATTTTTTTCTAAGAAAATTAAAAGAGTTGGGCTCTTTTTGATGGATTCCCATTAATTTTTCCCGCAATGATGTTAAACTGATTTGGGGATAGTTTTCCCGGGGTGCGCTTTTTCCTTTTTTAAAATAAGGGGTTTGAAAATTTGCTGCTTCCCTTTCCCCCGTACATTTCCGGTGAAATTTAAAAAATTTTTTAAATAAGATGGAAAGGGGGTTTTTCATTTCCCTTTTTTGCTTCTTTTAATATGCGTGGGGGAAATTTTTCAGGACCGGGGGGCCTTTTTAATTTTCATGTTATTTATCGCGAGGGAATAGTCAATTTCCCGAAAGGTTTAAAGAGGGGGAGGCAAGTACCTTTGTTTGGGTTTTTTGGGGTGGGTTTGATTTTTCGTGTTTTCCCCTTTTGAAGACTGAGAAAAAAAATTATTTGAGTATCCGCCATAGATTTCTTTATTTTCTGGGGGTTCGGGCCCTTTTCCCTTTCCCAAAAGGCCCCCCTATGGTTGAAAATTTATTATTTTTTTTCTTTTTAAATAGCTGTAGAATTCTTTAGGGTTTTATTTGCTCATTTTTTGGGAAAACGTACTTCAAAATTTTTCTTTTCTTCCCGCTTTAAAGAGTTTTTTCGATTTTGTCTAATTTTGGCATGATCGCGTTTGTCGTTTTTCATTTTTTTGGGTTTTTTTTGTTTTTCCCTATTTCACGCTTTTTGGTGCCCAAAGGCCCGCCTTTATTTTGCGGGTTTCCCCCATTTCGGTTTAATGTTTTTAAACAGGATCGCAATCGCATCGGTATTGAAAGGATAGTATTGGGTAAGGTTTAAATTACCCGGGGAAAATTTATGCCATGGACATTTTTGTCGTTACTTTTTTGAGATAAAAATTCCAACGGTGTTTTGTAAGATTCTTTTTTGGGTTTTTGAAGTTTCCTTTTGATAAATCAAGAACTTTTTCCCTTTTCTTTCGACTTCGCTTGGGCTTACTGAGTTAATTTTGAAATAATTTGCCCAAAAGGGGGTCACTGCTAAATAAATTGGTTCCCAGGTTAAAAAATTAAAATGACAAAAATTTTTTGTTAAATTTGAAAAAAGATCTAGGAAAATTTTCGCCTCCCAGTTGGGGTTTATACACTGTTGGGATAAAGCACTTTTTGGGGATTTTAATTTGAGAGTGTGCCCCCCAAAAGCTTTTAAGTGAGCCGCCCCCAAATTGGGAACGGGAATATTAAAAAACACCGAATATACGTTTTTTTGGGGAACTAATTTCCCCCTATTTTTTCAAAAGAGTTCTTCGTCAATGGTTTGTTTTTAAACGGGAAGGGGCGATAAACAAGTCCAATTTCTAATTTTTTAGAATTTTACGTTTATTTGAAAAAAATTTACATTAATTTTATCAGTTTCGGTTAAAATACAAGGGGATAAAGGGCGGGGACTTTTATATACAACAATACACCTCCCCCTGCTTTTCGAAGTCTTTCTAAAACCCTTAATAAGTATCCCCCTGGTATCCAAAATTCAGCCAAAAAACTCTTTGGTCGATCACCCATGACTCTGAAATCCGATGATTCGTTTTGTTCAAATAAACTAGTTCCTTAGACCTAAAAAATTTTTTACGTTACTACGGGCTTTAAAAGTAACAAGTTTTAATATCGGGAGGTATTTGGGGGCTTTGCGGGAACTAGATTTGGTGTTTTGTGCAAACGAGAACTACTTAGGGAACAAAGAGTTTGGGTTGTTGCGGAACCTCCCCTGCTGGAGGGGGAGGAGGAGGAGGAGGGGGAAGAGGCAGAGAAGAAGTAAAAAAACATCAAAGAATAAAAAGAGAGAAAGAGAGGGGGAGGCATAGGGGGACAACAGGAAAAACAAAAAACATAAAGGGGGAAAATAAGGGAAAGGGTCAAGGGGCTCAAAGGGGGGAAAGGGGGGAAGGGGAGGCGGGCAAAAGGGTGAAACACGGGTTTACGGGGAGGAAGAAAGAGAAGGAGAGGAGGAAGGGAAGAAGAGGAGAGAGGAGGATTAGGGAGAGAGAAGAGAGAGAGAAAAGAGAGAGAAGAAGAGAGAGGGGGAAAGGAGAGAGGAAGAGAAGGAGGGAGAGGAGAAAGGAAGAGAAAGAGGAGAGAGAAGAAGAGGAGAAAGAGAAAGGAGAGAAGAGAGGAGGAGGAGAGGAGAAAAAGGAAGGGAAGAGAGAGAGAAAAAGAGAGGAGAGAGAGAAGGAGAAGAGAGAGAGGTTAGGGTAGCCAGTTCCCCGACAGGGAAGGGAAGCCTTGCTCTAAAAGGGCCCAGATACCCCTTATTAGAGTACGCCGCCCTCTCCTGGATGTCTGTGCAGCATGGAGGCTGGACAGCATCCAGCGTCGAGCCTGCGACTGGTGGCTGGCTGCAGAACCCCCCAGACCCCCCAGCCCAGATCGAGCCGGTGTGAGTCCATCGACTCACTGGACCACAGCAGGGACGTCCGCGGCGTTGTGGTATTCACAACAAGGCACAGGTGCAAGGGAGTGCTACACCTGGCTGGGTTAATGACAGCCACCGAGAATCGCCACGCGAAGCACGAGAACGGTCCTTACAGTGGTGAGGCAGTGAGGTGCCGCGTTCCCGGGCTAGCCAGCACCAACGCACCTTTGTGGGCCGCCGTCTCAGGATGTGGAAATTTTCACGGCCGCTGTCCCTCACATCCAGGAGATGAAACACACAAAGGTAAAGTGGTGGCCAATCGGTGGAAGACTGTCGAAGCCACTGCGCTGATGCGTGATACTGTGACAAAAAACTAGGACAGCAACAGTGCCTCAACAAACACTTTTAGTGATTGCATATGTGTAAGATTAAGTTTTTTTAGGGGGTTTTTTTAGTTTTTAGTCTTTCTATTTATGTGTATGTTGCCCTAAGATAGGTAGCACACGACAGTGCACCTTTGGGATTCATGTATATGTATGTTAAAAAAAAAAAAGGAAAAAAATGAGAGAGAGAGAGACGAGAGAGAGGAGAGAGAGGAGGGAGGAGAGAGAGAGAGAGACGGGATAGAGAGAGGAGAGAGAGAGAGAGAGAGAGAGAGAGAGGAGAGAGAGAGAGAGAGAGAGAGAGAGAGAGAGGAGAGAGAGAAAGAAGAGAGAGAGATGAGAGAGAGAGAGGAAGAGAGACGAGAGAGAGAGATGAGAGAGAGAGAGAGAGGACGAGATGAGAGAGAGAGGGGGGGGGGGGGAGACGAGAGAGAGAGAGAGAGAAGAGGAGAGTGAGAGAGAGAGATGAGATGAAGCAGGAGTGGAGAGAGAAGCGAGGAGAGAGAGAGAGAGATGAGAGAGAGAGAGAGAATGAGAGAGAGAGAGATGAGACTGAGAGAGAGAGAGTTTAAAGTAAGTTTAAAGTTTAAGTTTTTTATTTCCACCGGCAGTGGTATGTTAACATACAAATTTTAAAGATATAGCTACATAAATTAAAATTACACAGTTTTGCATTTTAAAAAATTAAAATATAAAAAAATTATAAAATGTAAAATAGAAAAATAATCGATATTAAAAAAGATATACAGAATATGTAATAAAAAGTAAAAGGAATAAAAGCATTTATTTAAAAGAAAAACAAATATATAAGTAAAATCATTATATAAAAGGTACATTATTTCTACCTAGAATAATCTATATACAATTAAAAGAAAAAGTTCTTACTAAAATCATTTTACATCCCGAAGTACAAGTTTGAGTTTAGTTTGAAAGGACTGAGGGTGTTAGGCATCTTTAAACTAGCAACGGGAAGCTGTTCCATAACTTGGGGCCCCTTACAGAGAGAGATCTTTTGGACCCCATGTCTGTGTTGGTCTTAGGGGACGTACAGGAGAGATCTCGCGTCTGGTGGTGCTACCAGTAACGTCCCCTACAGGTGGAAAAAAGTCAGATTAGGTATAGATGGGTCATATACTTCGAAAACATAGTGACCCCTGTGTCTGAGTTATTGGTCTTTAAACATCAGCCATTGGAGTTTATTTCAAAAATTGGAGTCACATGATCGTACTCCTGGCTTTACATCTAATACTTTTGACTGCAAATTCTTGTGTTTTTGAAACATTGTTTAGGAGAGTTGTGTTTACTGTGCCCCAATATTACATTGCAAGTAATTAATAATGCTAGTACAACGTGATTGTATAATTGTGTGCGAGTATCCTTGTTCGAAAAATTCTTTATTCTATTTACATACATTAGAGGATCCGGTTACTTTTTTTCATCTTACATACATGTTTGTTAAAAAGTCCATGTACCTGTCAATGTGTTAGTCCAAGGTTTTTTTACATGTGTGGTGGGTTTGAAGGGTTGTGTCGTGGTGCTGTATCGTGAGATTGTCTGTATCTGGGATAATAGTTGATAGGACCTAGAAAAACATACACTGCGTGTTCTTTAGTATTCCGTAGTAAACCATTTTTCAGAACAGTACAACTTTGCTTTATGTACGGTTTCCTGTGTTTTCTGAATGAGGGTGTCAAGGATGGATAAGGTTGTTGTGTAGGATTTGTGTGCATCAGTCGTATTGCACTAATATACAGTCATTAATATAATGCGACATATCATTCACGAAGAATGTTAAAACAATATTGGGCCAAGTATAGAAGCCTGCGGGACACCGTACGTAAACATGTAATTTCGAAGAAGTAGTGTTATGTAATCTACTGACTGCGTTCTCCCATTTAGGTAACTGTCAAACCAGAAAGTATCAACAATTTGGTTGTCAAGTTTCTTAAGTAGGATGGTGTGGTTGAACACTGTCAAAAATGCTTTAGATAGATCGCATACGGATAATAGTGACACCCGCTTCCTGTCATGTGGTCTAAATGTGGTTAGTAATGACAGTAAGGGCTGTTTCGGTAGATAATTTATGACGAAGCCATGCTGGTTGTTAGATAGGAGATCATTGGACTCGAGGAAAGTTGGAGTTGAGTAGCAACAGTTTTTTCAATTACATTAGAATAGATAGGGAGGGGAAAATGGGGGCGGTAATTTATGAATCATCTGTGTCTCCCTTCTTGTAAAGAGGGGTAACGATTGGCAGTTCCACTGATTTTGGAAAAAGCCGGTTATATCCACGATGCAGAGGTGTTTATAGTAAAGTCAAATAATAAGCTAAAAACATAAAGGAATCTGTAACGAAACGCAGGCGAAATATTATCTGACCCAAACGATTTAGTGTTGTTAGGTCGCTTGATAGTTTTAAAGATGACGTGGTTCGTACGAACGTGGTTTGGGGCCGGAAATGTTCTACTGACAGGAGGATACGCTAGCGCGCTCTTGTAGTTACATTTGGTCGGGGATGTTACGCAGAGACTGTTGTGTTTTTTGTAAGTAGTTGCACCAAACAGTTGCGAAAAAAAAAGTATTAAAATTCTTCCGCTTTACTTTTTTCAGGTCAGAGGTGTTGGCATGTAGACGCCTTTTTAGGGGGAGGGATAGGGTCCTTATAATTTCCAAGTAGCGGCAATGTTATTCCTAGAATTAGTAATAGATCGTGATAGTACTCTTTCCTTGTTTTATCGAAGCTGCGCTTTACATGTTGTTTTAGGTTCCTTGTATGGGCCTGCAGAGTGTGGCTCGTTCTGTTGCTTTGAGATACGTTCTGAGCGGTATTTCGGGTTATTATTGCCTCCCGAATCTGATCGGTTCATTCCACGGGGCGGGGGGAGGCGTATTTTCCTTTGTAACCAAGGGGGCGCAGGAATCCAGGGCACTTGTTTATTGTGGATGTTGTATGTCTAATTGTTCATTTATATCGTCTGTATTAAATATTTTAATGAGTCTATCACTTTCACCAAGTAGTGTGAGCAGATGTGTCCCTGATCATAGTTGTGACATGTCACGAATAGTTTTAATGATACGGGGTCGTTTTGTTTACCTTATATTTGACGGTGACACTGAACAAGGTCATTGGGTCCGCTATGGGATGAGGAATGACGTCAGAGGTCGCACCAAGTCAGGTTGTAGTGATAGATAACGTCAAGTAGTGTGGCGGAGGTGGGCGTGACTCGCGAGTGGCTTGCTAATTATTTGTGTTAATTGTTATTTTTGTGATTCGTGAGGTTTGCTTTTATGTGAGAAGATTCGTCATTTAAATCACCGAGTATGGAAAACAGGTTTGTTACGCAAAGACAATTGTCTAGGAGGTCCAACAATAAATCAAAAGAATCAGAAAGAGCTTAGTGTGTCTGTAAATCAACCTATAATGATAGAAGGTAATTTCTGCACTGAATTTGTTTATCCATATATCCTCGACACCTAATGTTGCGCAATGTGTTTCTAAATACTGCAGAGCTGAGATGGTCTTTACATTAACACACAAACACCCGGCAGCCGCGACCCGTTATTCACACCTGTATGTTTGTAGTGAGGTATATTTACATAGGAAACAGCGAGTGCAGGAGATAGCCACGTCTCACTAATACACAAAAATATCGACATCTCTTTATTTATCAGCAGGAGAGAGAGGAGAGAGATGAGAGAGAGAGAGAGCGAGAGAGAGAGAGAGAAGATGAGAGAGAGGAGAGAGAGGAGAGAGAGAGAGAGAAAGAGAGGAGAGAGAGAGAGAGAGGAGAGAGAGAGATGAGAGAGAGAGAGAGAGAGAGAGAGAGAGCTGAGAGAGGGAGAGAGAGAGAGAGAGAGAGAGGAGAGAGAGAGAGAGAAGAAGAGAGGAGAGAGAGAGGAGAGGAGCGAGAGACGAGAGAGGGGAGAGAGAGAGATGATGAGAGAGAGAGAGAGAGAGAGAGAGGCAGAGAGAGAGAGAGAGAGAGAGAGAGATTGAGAGAGAGGAGAGAGAGAGAGAGAGAGAGAGAGAGAGAGGAGACGAGAGAGGAGAGAGAGAGAGAGGAAGAGAGAGAGAGAGAGAGAGAGAAAGGGCACAAACTGTAAAAAATCTTATACTAAAGTAATATGACATGGAAAGAGGCGAGTCAGGGTGAGTGGAACAGAAGGAAAGCAAGAAAGAAAGGAACAGTGCGTCTCCAGTCGACCCCAAAAGCTACAGAGAAAACTTCAAACACACACACACAAAAAAGGATAAAAAAACTACTTCCATCCACCACCATTCTACCACCACACCATCTACCTACCACTACCTCTACCACCTTCTACCACCACCACCATCCACCTGGCTTACCAACATCCAGACGCATCCACCTACCATATGGGTGACGCTTTTCTTCATGGTACCATTCAGCCACCAGGTCAAGACGGCGGGTGGGCGGCTTTCCCGGGCCTCGCACACCACCTGGTGAGGCCGCCCCGCCGACACCGCCTCCTCCAGGCCGCGGATCTCAACCTCCTCCGGCCCGACTGTGGAGGGTGAGAGAGAGGGAAGGAGTGAGGTGGAGAGTGAGAGAACGAATGGGAGAGAGAGAGAGAACGAATGGGAGAGAGAGAGAATAAGAGAGAATAAAAGAGAGAGAGAGAGGAGAGAGAGAGAGAGAGAGACGAGAGGAGAGAGAGAGAGAGAGAGAGAGAGAGAGAGAGAGAGAGAGAGAGAGAGAGAGAAGAGAGAGAGAGAGAGAGAGAGAGAGAGAGAGAGAGAGAGAGAGAGAGCGAGAAGAGAGAGAGAGAGAGAGAGAGAGAGAGAGAGGAGAGAGGAGAGGAGAGAGAGACGAGAGAGAGAGAGAGAGAGAGAAGAGAGAGAGAGAGAGAGAGAGAGAGAGAGAGAAGGAGAGAGAGAGAGAGAGAGAGAGAGAGAGAGAGAGAGGAGAGAGAAGCGAGAGAGAGAGAGAGAGAGAGAAAAGGAGGAGAGAGGAGAGGAGAAGAGAGAGAGAGAGAGAGAGAGAAGTGTACCTAGTGATTGGTCAAGCGAGCTGATAGCAAGCCAAAAGAACGTCTCGGCATGTTTTAAGAAAGACTCGATCGGGTATTCCTTCAGTAGTGGTTTGATGTTGTCCTGCTTTTACTCTTCCTCTCAACGAGTCCTTTATGGCTTCATATTAGTTTTGTTGCCATCTTAGTCTATAGTATTATTGTTGTAGTAGTTGTTACAGTGATATTTATACCAGCACGACTATTACTACTACTACTGACTACTATACGTATACGTACACTGCTACTACTGCATACTATACTGCTACACTACTAAACAAAAATCAACTACTTATATTACTACTACTACTACTATACTAACTACTATACTACTACAATACTACAACTACTACTACTATTACCCCTACTACTATTACTACTACTATATCTACTACTACTACTAACCACTACTACTACTACTACTAGTACTAGTAGTACTACTACTACTACTACTACTATCACTATTACAGGACTCGCTGCATAATGGCTGGGAAGGGTATGGCGGATAGAGAGAGGTTCGAGGCCCCGATCAGGAGTCTACATTAGTCACCGTGTATTATTCCTGAAAATCCTCTTTGCATAATGTATAAGAAGAGGTGTAGAGCAGTACGGCAAGAGGGGAAGGTTTTTTTCCTTTCCTTCCTTTTTAATGTGTGTGTGTGTGTGTGTGTGTGTTGTGTGTGTGTGTTTTGTGTGTGTGTTGGTGTGGGGGGGTTTTGGGTGGGGTGGGTGGTTTTGGGGGTGTGGGGGGGTGGGTGGGTGGGGGGTGGGTGGGGGGTGGGTGGGGGGGGTGGGTGGGTGGGGGGGGGTTTGGGGGGGTGGGGGGTGGGTGTGTGGGTGTGTGTGGTGTGTGTAAAGGCTTTGCGTGAGGGGTACAATGTTAGGGAAAAGGCCCTACATTATTTACGCCACCCCTACGATAGAGGTGAGAAGAAAAAAAGAAAAAAGTTTTTACTTGTGTCCTGCTATTGCAACAAAAAAAACCCCGACATTTCCACCCTGAAAAAAGCTAATACTTTCTAGTACTATATACTTTACTTTAAAAACTACTACAACATGTTTACACATACTAAAAGCATGTACTGCTACCACAACTACTACCACCATTAGCAAGAGGACATTATAAGACTAACAAAAACACAAAAAAAACTTTTCAGCCCATTCCGCCTCTCTACTCTAAAGGGAAAACACCACATACATATGGAAGTGTATGCCTGTCCGCCTAGTAAAAAACGTGGCGATGGGCGAGTGGGATGGATTGACGCGCCGAAGTGATGAGGGAAAGGCCGGGAGGGTAGTGGACAGGGATGATGTAATATTACCATTAAGTCCTTCTTTGCTCTGAGTCTATTCCCTTTCCTCTATGTAAATGATGCTACACGAGGCTTGCTCATTGTGGTTATTACTTCATTATAATCAAGTGTTAGCACGCTTTAGTAATTATTTTCTTCTTCATTCCCTCTTCCTCCTCTCCTTCGTCTCTTTCTGTTACTGTTATTATCCTTGCTACTACTACGCTACACTACACACCTACTACTACTACTACTACTACTACTACTACTACTACTACACTACTACTACTACTATTACTACTATCCCCTCCTCCTCCTCTTCCATTCCTATTACTAACTATTACTACAATCGCTATCACTACTACTACCACTACCACTACCACTACTTCTACTATTACTACTACTACCACCACTACTAACACTACTACTACTACTACTTCTACTACTACTACTACTACTACTACTACTGCTACTACTACACTACTAACGCCAGCACTACCACCACTACCATTACTACTACTACTACTATTCCTACTACTACTACTATACTACCACTACCACTACTACCACTACCATTACTACTACTACTATACTACTACTACTACTACTACTACCATTACTACTACTACTACTAACGCCAACACTCACAGTTCATGTCCAGCTGCAGCGTCGCCTCGAGCACCGGCGCCAGCTCGTGGTTGGCCGCCTTGCACGTGTACACATCACGAAGGTTGTCTTTCTGCAGTGCCCGCAGGTGTATCGTGTTGACGATCTCCGGCACTGAGGACGCCTGCCCGCCCCGCCTCACCGACCTGCCCCGGGACACAGCCAGGTAACACAGAAATATAAAAGGTAGAAAAGGTGAAAAGAAAACGTATATCAACATGGCTTCTATGGACACATAAGTACATTTTTTTTTTTTTTTACGGGATGATAATGTTAACATGGCTTCTATGGACACAAAAGTAGCTTGTTAGCTTGTTATTTTTTCAAGACAGGATAATGTTGTCAGGCTCACGTGGGCGGAGGCTCGTAGTGGTAGGTACTGTCTATGAGGCGCCCGTCCTTCCACCAGGTGGGCGGGGGTGATGGGAGCGCCCCCCAGCAGGCCCGGCGAGGTGAGGGGAAGGCGTGCTGAGGGGTACGGCCCCCCCGCCCCGACCAGCTCCGCCCCCCCGTCATCCACGATCCTCACGCCCTTCACCGGCTCTGTGTGGGAAGGGGTTAAGGGGTTAGGGGGGAAAGAAACAAGGTTAACACTACAAGAGCATTAGAAAACCACCCGGTGACTGAGGTTCATTTTTCTTATTTGTATGACGTCTTTAATGTCTTTTACTGTATGTTTTAATGCCTTATTGCTACGTTTTAGAGCATGTATTTTTACGTAACCTTCCACCCAAGACACCTGCTGTTCCACTTCCATTATCTTCTTCCACTCCTCCACATACACACACCCACGCACATAACCTTCCCCTCGAACTACCTACAATTCCACTCCCCCACACCCACTACCTTCTTCCACCCCTCCACATACACACACGCACGTAACCTTCCCCCCCAAGACCAAGACACCCCTTCCCCCTCCTCCACCTTACCCCTTCCCTATCCCTATAACCCTTCCCCCTATTCCTCTGTTCACTTCCCACTCCCCATCCCTACCACCTTTCCCCCTATTCCTCTGTTCCCTCCCCCCCAACTCCCCCTCCCCCTCCCTACCAATAACGGTGAGGTTGACGCGGGCGTGGGTGGTGGTGAGATATTTGTAGTCCACGCGACACCTGTACACCGCCTGGTCGCTGCGCCGCGTCAGGTTGAAGACAAGGGCGGCGGGAGCGCTGGTGACGGTGAAGTGAGCCCGCTGCCCCAGGATCTTAGGGTCCGACCACTCCTTAGGCCGCGTGTAAGCCCCGGAGCGCGCGTCGTAACTGTGAGGAGAGGGGAAGGAACAGGTGAAAGGCTGATGTATGTGTGGGGGGGGAAGGGGGTGGTTGTGTGTGGATGTGGGGGGGGAGAGGGGGGGCGGGGCTGTGGGTGTGTGTAGGGTGGGGAGTGTGCGTGGGTGTGTGGCGAGTGGGGGGGGGGTTGTGTGGCGTGTTGTGTGGGGGGGTTGTGTGTGGGGGTGTGTGTGGTTTGTGTGTGTGTGTGTGTGTGTGTGCGTGTGGGGTTGTGTGTGTGTGTGGTGTGTGTGTGTGTGTGTGTGTGTGTGTGTGTGTGTGTGTGTGTGTGTGTGTGTTGTGTGTGTGTGTGTGTGTGTGGGTGTGTGTGTGGTGTGTGTGTGTGTGTGGTGTGTGTGTGTGTGTGTGTGTGTGTGTGTGTGTGTGTGTGTGTGTGTGTGTGTGTGTGTGTGTGTGTGTGTGTGTTGCTAGTATTATGTCCATACTTACAATTCATTCTAGTTGACATCGCAATAAAAACATCAGTGGTAGCAATAATATCAGCCAATTTTACATCCACATGAAAAAAAGTAACTATTTGATCATTATAAACTCAAACTTTCTGAGCAGCGTCACTCGAAAAAACGTGGAAAGACTAGATAAACGAGAGAGAAAAAGTAGAGTAGTAGAGAAAGGGTTAGACACACTGCAGTGATAACTCAAATTCTGAATAACAAAAATATGAGAGTTCCTGAAATATAACAATGTTTCCAGAGTAATTATTTATGTTTTTTTTAAGAAGCAGTCGAGTGGTTCTCTCCCTCTCTCCTCTCCTCTTAATTATCTTCCCTCTCCCTACTCTTCTTCCCTCCCACCAACTGAGGCTGTGAGTGGCACTTAGCGAGAGAGAGAGAGAGAGAGAGAGAGAGAGAGAGAGAGAGAGAGAGAGAGAGAGAGAGAGAGAGAGAGAGAGAGAGAGAGAGAGAGAGAGAGAGAGAGAGAGAGAGAGAGAGAGAGAGAGAGAGAGAGAGAGAGAGAGAGAGAGAGAGAGAGAGAGAGAGAGATAATACAGCACTCCCCTGTCATCTGGTGTCCGCCTCTGGAGACTGTAAGAGATCAATCAATCAATCATTGGGGGCATACGCCGGGGGGCGCGTCGCCTCGCCCACCCTACGACGCCACTCCCGGGGGTCACCACGCGCGAGTTCCCATGCAGGCTCCTTTCCCATACCAAGCAACTCTCGACAAGAAACATCAACTTGCCCCAGCCACGAGCCTTGTGGGCGCCCCCTTGGCCTCCTCCACGCCGGATTGTCTCTTACAGATACAACCCGATGGGAAGGATCGGTTTCAGGGTAGCGTGCCACATGCCCATATAGCCGAAGTTGGCGCTGACGGACTATGCAGGTAATAGGCCTCGATTCAGTCTCACGGTGCACTCGCTGATTTGACACGTAATCATCCCAGCGATACCCCATGATTCTACGAAGACACTTATTACCAAAGGCATTGATTCGTCTCTTCAAGTCACTATTTAGTGTCCATGTCTCACAACCATAAAGTAAGACAGGGATCACAAGCGACTTGAAGATCCGGATCTTTGTCCTCCTGCACAGGTACCGACAACGCCAAATACTCCCGCTGAGCGAGTCCATAACACCGTGGGCTATGCCAATCCACCGTAAGGCTTCTTGACGTGACCCGCCGTCATTATGGACTGCGCTACCAAGGTATGTAAAACTTTCCAAGATCTCAATGTCCTCGCCACACGCATGAACAGACTGTACTGCTTCATCTAGTAAGTCTCCAAACACCTGGACCTTGGTCTTGAGCCAGGAGACCTCAAGTCCCAAAGGCTTTGCCTCCTCGTGCAGCGCATCGAGAGCCATCACCAGGACCTCCAGCGACTCAGCAAAGATTACTGCATCATCGGCAAAAACAAGATCAGTGATCTTGGTGTTGCCGACGGATGCTCCACAATCACTTTGATCTACAACCTTGTCCAATACCCAGTCCATACAAGCGTTGAAAAGTGATGGGGCAAGGACGCACCATTGCCTCACTCCTGTATTCACAGGAAAGAAGCTGGATACACCTGCCCCACACTTCACAGCACTCTCAGTCCCAGAATACAGACCAGTTATCAAACTAATATTCCTTGCAGGAATCCCTCGAAGTCGCAGAAGATCCCAGAGTGACTCACGATGCACTGAGTCAAACGCCTTCTTGAGATCAACATAGGCTGCAAGCATCCCCTGTCGAAACTCACGTCGGCGTTCCACCAGGACACGAAGCGCTAGGATACGGTCCGTTGTTGACTTACCAGGCGTGAACCCAGACTGCTGAGGTCTCTGATGAGATGAAAAATTATGACTAAGAGATGCTGCCAACAAAACACAAACTCGCTACGTCTCTTTTTGTACCTAATCTTTGATCGTTTTCTCCTGTTTGTATGTCTTTCGTTACGTTGTTTTCTTTTACTTTTCTAATCGTCAGGGTTTTTGTCGTTCACTTTGCGTTATGTTAATTGCGCGCGAGAGAGAGAGAGAGAGAGAGAGAGAGAGAGAGAGAGAGAGAGAGAGGAGAGAGAGAGAGAGAGAGAGAGAGAGAGAGAGAGAGAGAGAGAGAGAGAGAGAGAGAGAGAGAGAGAGAGAGAGAGAGAGAGAGGAGAGGAGAGAGAGAGAGAGAGAGAGAGAGAGAGAGAGACGAGAGAGAGAGAGAGAGAGAGAGAGAGAGAAGAGAGAGAGAGAGAGAGAGAGAGAGATATATATATAGAGAGAGAGAGAGAGAGAGAAAGAGGCACACACAAACAGCGAGAGACACACACAAACAGAGAGTGAGATAGAGACACAGAGAGAGAGACAGAGAAAGAAAGATACACCCACACAGTAAGAGACACGCACACACACACACGGTGTGTGTGTGTGTGTGTGTGTGTGGTGTGTGTGTGTGTGTGTGTGTGTGTGTGTGTGTGTGTGTTATTCACCCATGTTCTTGTCCACGCGAGCTAGCTCGCGATCGCCAATTTCAACCTCTCAGTGTGAGCTTGGAGCTCATTATTACCGATCTTTGGGCAATGCTGGGACCTTACACACCACACACCCCTATCCCCTTCACTCAAGGGGGACAATACCGCGCGAATTTCGCAGTGGAAAAATCCCCGGGAATTAGCGGGGTCGGGGATCGAACGCCGGAGCATAGAAGGATGTCGGGCGCCCTAACCAACTGAGCCACACGGACTGTGTGTGTGTGTGTGTGTGTGTGTGTGTGTGTGTGTGTGTGTGTGTGTGTGTGTGTGTGTGTGTGTGTGTGTGTGTGTGTGTGTGTGTGCGGATATTACCTGTACCATACCTGTTCTATAATCGTATTGTATTGACATCATGATTTGTATATATCTGTAATTACCTGGAGTGTTACATTTGTGTTGCTAATGTTTTTCCCGCACTTTTACTTGTCCCATTGCTATCATTAATCCATCTTATTAGTGTTTCTTTAGGAGCTCTTCTTTATTTTTTTTCAATTTGTTCTTCGTGTTGTTATAATATTTTTCTTTATACGTTCAATTTTCGTTTTATCGTAATATAACGTTATGCCTAAAACCTATCTATTAGTATACATTATCAAGTAACTATTGTCTCATACTATTTACCTCCCTATAATGCTTCATCTATTATGTAGGATCTATTATAATTTATTATCTAATAATTTTTGTCGCCCTAGTATCTTTAATCTAGCATCTATTATCATGTATATATTATGAAGTATCTAACTCACCCTAGTATTTTTATCTATTATCAATCAAGCTTTTTCTACGACTTTAGTATCTTTTATAGTATCTCTTATCTAGTAGTTAGTATCTCATTCGGCCCGGTTTATTTATCATCTATTCGCTTTTATCTTCTACCACCCTAATAGCTTTTATCTTTCATCTGTCTAGTACAAAGATGGGTTTTTTTTGCCTTTTGTTTTAATCTACCACCCTAATATCTTTTATCTATTATCTCTTACCTATTTAGTTTTATTACCCTATAAATATCCATCACCCTTATCTATGTCGCCCTGTCGTCTGTGCACCCTCACCTGAAGACCGGCGTGGGCACGTGGTCGCGATACCAGAGCACCAGCTGGAAGGAGACGCCCCGGAGGCTGGATATGTTGCAGGGAAGCACCGCCTGGCCACCCGCCACCGCCACGGCAGGAGTCACGGGGCCTGCAGGGGAACACAAGGTCGTGAGAGGCAGGGGACGAGGAGGGTGTGGGAGGGAAGGGGGGAAAGGGGATGAGGTGGGAAACGGGGATGGGTGATGGTGGTAGTGTAGGGGGGGGGGGGAGAGAGAGAGAGAAGAGAGAGAGGAGAGAGGAGAGAGAGAGAAGAGAAGAGAGAGAGAGAGAGAGAGAGAGAGAGAGAGGAGAGAGAGAGAGAGACAGAGAGAGGGAGGAGAGAGAAAGAGAGAAGAGAGAGAGAAGAGAGAGAGAGAGAGAGAGAGAGGAGAGAGAGAGAGAGAGAGAGAGAGACGGAGGGAAGAGAATGAAGAAGAGAGATAAAGAGGATAGAGGGATTGGGTAGAAGAGATAAAGAGAGTAGAAAGAAGAAGGAGGAAGAGGGATATATGAAAGAGCTGTGAGAAGAAGAGGAAAAAATGAACGAGGGAAGAAGCAGGAGTCAGCATATGAGAAAGATGATGGGTGAGGAAGAAGGGAGAGAAAAAGGAGATTCTTGGGGAGAGTAGAGCAGAGTAGAATGATGAAGGAAAGACTGAAGGAAGGAAGAAAGGGAAGAAAAGGGGAGAGAAAGAATTGGGAGGAGAGGGTAAGGAGAGAAGGAAATGGTGCATGGAGAAGTGAAGAAATGAAGGAAGGGAAAGGAGGAAAAACAGGGGAGAGAAAGAAGATGGAGGAAAGGAGGGATGAAGGAAGAGGAGGAGGAAAGTCGGAAGGAGGTGGTGAGGAGAAGAGAAAGGAAAAGGCATAGGAGGAGAGAGAGATGGAAAAAGGAAGGAGAAGAAGAGGATAGGAAGGAGGAAGGAGTAAAAAACAAGGGAGAACAGGAAGGAGGGAGGAGCAGGAAAGGAAGGAAAAAGAAGAGGATTAAAAAAGGCTCGCTTGTGGGGGAAAATAACTTTAAGGTTATAAAAGGGTAATTTTTAGGACTTTAAATAAAAACAAAATAAAAAATTTGATTAATAACTTACATAGAATATTTCCACAAACTTAATTTAGTATTTAAACCCACACATACTAAACAAAAACTACTTAAATAAACTATTAATTTACTATTTCTACTTAATAATTATGATTTACCTCGTTTTCTCTCTTCCCCCTTTCCTCTACAGCACTAACAGCCCCCCGGAACTAGTTTTGGGAAAAAATTTGATGGATTTAATGGATAGTTTTTTTGGGACTGTTTGATAAATACACTTTAACTTTTCCTAATTACCCCCAAGCCCCTAACATCCCAAAACAAATTTTTTTTGGGTACTTTTTTTAAATTTTCCTCAGGTAGGGTATTTTTAGGGGGGGGTTTTTTCCTGTATCCCTTCGGGGGTGAAAAAAACAGTTAATTTTTTTTTATTTTTTAAATTTTATTTTCTTTGCTTTAAAACAAAATTTCTTTCCAACCTCCCTAAGCTAAATTTTCTAATCCCAAAAGGGCCATAGGAATTTATAATCCCCGTTTGTTTTCAGTTTTTTTTAAAAATTTTTCCCTCTTTTAATACCAATGAAAAATTAGTTTTGGTTGAGTTTTATTTTTAAAGGAAAGGAAAATTTTTTTTTCACTTTTGGTCGCATCTTTTTTTTTGAAATTTTATTTAAAGGGAGGGGAATTGCCCCTAGTGTTTATACAAGTGTTTTGTGTGGGTTGGGTGGGGTGGGGTTTTGTGTGTGTTTGTGTTGGTTGTGTGGTGTGGGGTTGTGGTGTGGGTGTTGGGGTGGGGGTTGTGTGGTGTTGTGTTTGTGTGTGTGGGGTGTTTTTGTGGTTTTTTTGGTTTTGTTTTGTTTGTGGGGTTTTGTGTGGGTTGTGGGGGTTTTTTGTGGGGTTTTTTGGTTTTTGTGGGGCGGGGGTTGTTTTGTTTTTGTGTGGGGTGGGTGGGGTGGGGTTTTTTGGTGGTGGTTTTTGTTTGTGGGGTTTTGTGTGTGTGTGGGGTTTGTGTGGGTTTTTGGGGTGTGTGTTTGCTTTGTGTGGTGTGTGGGGTGGGGGGCGCGTGGTTGGGGTGGGGGGTGTGTGGTTGTGGGGTGGTGGGGGTGGGGGTGTTTTTGTTTTTTTGTGTTTGTGTGTGTGTGTGTGGTGTGTGGGGGGTGTTTTTAGAAGTGGGTGGAGCCCAAGATAAATAAATGGGGGAAAAAGGGGGGGATAAAGGGGAGAGTATTGGGGGGGGGGGGGAAAGGGAGTCCAAATTTAAATGTTTTTTCCCCTTTCCCCCTTCATTTCCCCTTTCCCCCTCGCCCCCGTCCCTCATTCGTTGCCCCCTATCCCTCGCCCTGTCTCCCCAATTCACACCCACCCCTTAGCTCTTTTCCCCTCATTCACCCCCCACCCCTCACTTGCCCCCAATTCACCCCAAATCCCTGTCCTGCCCTTTCCCTTTCCCACACCCATCCCTGGCCCCGTCCCTCTTTTTGCTGTCCCCCCTTTCCCTCCCCCCCGCCCTAAATTTGCTTTGCCCCCATCCCTGGCCCCGCCCTCTTTTGCGTCCCCCCTCCCCCCCCGGTCCCTCATTTGTGCCCCCAAATCCCTCCCCCGGGTCCCTCATTGCTGTCCCCCCATCCCTCGCCCCGCCCCTCTTTTGCGCCCCCATCCCCGCCCCCCCCCATTCCCGGGACCCCCACCCCTCGCCCCGTCCCTCATTTGTGTCCCCCATCCCTCGCCCCGTCCCCCATTTTCCCGTCCCCATCCCTCCCCCCCGTCCTCATTTGCTGTCCCCCATCCCCGCCCCCCCCCCCTCATTTGTTTGCCCCCCATCCCTCCCCCCCCCCGTCCTCATTTGCGCCCCCTTTCCCTCGCCCCGTTCCTCTTTTGCTTTTCCCCCATCCCTTCCCCCCGCCCCTCATTGCGGTCCCCCATCCCCCCCCCGCCCAGTTTCCCCCCCCCCCCTTTTTTGGCTGCCCCCCCCCCCAATTTTTCCCCCCCCGCCCCGGGGCCCCCCCCTCATTCCCTGTCCCCCATTTTCCCCCCCCGGGTCCCTTTATTTGCTGTCCCCCCATCCCTCCCCCCTTTCCCTCTTTTGGTGGAAATTCATCCCCCCCCCCCCGTCCCCCCTTTTGGGGGCTGTCCCCCACCCCTTCGCCCCTTTCCCTCTTTTGGGGCTGCCCCCCATCCCTCCCCTTTCCTCATTTGTTTGCCCACTAAATTTTTCCCCCCCGTCCCTCTTTTGCTTCCCCCCCTCGCCCCACCCTTCATTCCCCTCACCGCCCCGCCCCTTTTTCTTTCATAACTCTCGGAAGACACATTTTTTTCAACAGCCGCAACACTCGGGGGCAGCTGGGGCCCCCCCCCCATAAAAAGGGGGAATCAGAAAACTTTTTACCTCATTGCCTTCCCCCTCCCCCAAAGATCACTGCCTTTTGGGAAAACCCTCGCCTCACCCTTTCAACATTTTTGGGTCACCCGGGGGGGACACACAGGGGACGGGGAAAAACTATTTTTTACCCCCGGGGTTTGCTAAAATCACAGGACTTTTTTTTTCTTTTTTTTTAGGGGGGGGGTTTTCTTTTTCCCTTTTTTCTTTTCAAAAATTTTCCTTTTTTTCATCCTTTTTACGAGGGGGTAGAAAACTTTTTTTTCCACCGCGTTGTACATCCCCTGTTTTTTTCTCTTCTTTTTTGGTAGTTTTATTTTCCCTTTACAAATTTTTTTAATTTATTTTAATTTTAAATTTTTAAAAAACTATGCTTTTCACTGTT
>JACEEZ010003076.1:256970-259470 GCA_016584305.1 Chionoecetes opilio
CTCTGGCCAGCCTTTGTCGCGACAACACACACGCGGAGAGTCGTGTCGTACAACCCTTTTCGAAGGTATGTGTGGGGCGGTGTATTTATAAGGATGTATAGGGCATTGGTTAGTTATGTATTGGACATTATATATTCATTGGGTTACGTGAATTCAGGGTTCTGGAGCAGAGCTGAGTTGAGTGAGCTGAGCAGAGCTGAGTGGGTGGTTTAACCCCTGAGGGACCCACGTGTGTGCTGATGGTGGTTGTGGGTTGCTGAGCTGAACTGAGTGGATGACCCGCTGATACACCAGTGTATACAGCTAAGGCCATGATTCATCACGTGTGTGTGTGTAGATAGGTACATTACCTAGTGACGGTGGTTAGGAATTTTTGGGATTTTGTTAAGCCCGAGTAAGAATCGCGTCGTTTCGGGTATTATTATTGTTTAGTGATTTTGGTGAAACCTTAGAGTGGGGATGTGAATACTGGTATCAACACAGTGATAATTATACAGAAACTCTGTTAACGAGTCGTTTATTAAGTCCCAGTTATACTCACATATTCTCTAAATCTTTAATTTTTTTCCCACTTATTGTGGGTGGTGGCAGCGTAATCGCCAGGTTTGTGGAGCCCTTCGAGTTAACATCCAGCTATAAGGGGGGGCGCTACATTACCAAAGGCATCGATTCGTCTTTTCAAGTCGCTATTTAGTGTCCATGTCTCACAACCATAGAGTAAGACAGGGATCACAAGCGACTTGAAGATCCGGATCTTTTTCCTCCTGCACAGGTTCCGACAACGCCAAATACTCCTGTTGAGCGAGTTCATAACACCGTGGGTTATGCCAATCCGCCGTAAGACTTCTTGACGTGACCCGCCGTCATTATGGACTGCGCTACCAAGGTATGTAAAACTTTCCAAAATCTCAATGTCCTCGCCGTCCCGCATGAACAGACTGTACTGTTCAATCTAGTAAGCCTCCAAACACCTGAACCTTGGTCTTAAGCCAGGAGACCTCAAGTCCCAAAGGCTTTGCCTCTTCGTGCAGCGCCTCGAGAGCCATCAACAGGACCTCCAGCGACTCAGCAAAGAATACGGAATCATCGGCAAAAACAAGATCAGTGATCTTGGACAGCAAACAAAGGACTATAAATAAATCATAAATATAACGAATACCAGATCCCTCATAGACAGACAGAGTGCAGGAGGGAAAAGAAAAAAACATGCATCTATAAATAGGTAAACGTCGTACCTCCTCCATCAAAACTTGCTCCAAAGTTTATAAATTTGGTAATATTTCGTGTGGGAGGCGAGGCATTAGCGAGCAGGCGACAGGCGAACGTGGACAGCCGAATAAACCATGCGGGTAATGAGGCAACGATGAGGGAGTGACTGAGTGGCGGGAGTGAGTGCGTGTCGGGAGTGTCGGGAGTGAAAGAGGAGGCGGTGGTGGTGGTGGTGGCTGTCATCTACGTATAGTGGCTTGGAATATTGACAGTGATTGAGGAGGAGGAGGAGGAGGAGGAGGAGGAGGAGGAGGAGGAGGAACTTGGCTGTGATGGCACTTGACTGAACGCACAGATAATGGTGGTGGTGGTAGGTGGTGGTGGTGTCAGGAATACTCGTAGTGGTGGATAGAGGATTAAAACATTATACATTCCACGCAGGGCTCTACGATGCTCTCTCTACCGCCTTAATGCAATCAAATACTCCCATAAGGAATCCCGCATCGTTGAAAATCTGGCCAGGGAAAAGAGAAGGTTTTAGGCGACACTTAAAAGAAGGTTTTGGGCGACGCTTAAGAGAAGATTTAGGGCGACCCTTAAGAGAAGGTTTTGGGCGACGCTTAAGAGAAGGTTTTAGGCGACGCATAAGAGAAGGTTTTAGGCGACCCTTAAGAAAAGGTTTTAGGTGACGCTTAAGAGAAGGTTTTAGGCGACGCTTAAGAGAAGGTTTTGGGCGACCCTTAAGAGAAGGTTTTGGTCGACGCTTAAGAGAAGGTTTTGGGCGACGCTTAAGAGAAGGTTTTGGGCGACGCTTAAGAGAAGGTTTTGGGCGACGCTTAAGAGAAGGTTTTAGGCGACGCTTAAGATAATGTTTTGGGCGACGCTTAAGAGAATGTTTTGGGCGACGCTTAAGAGAAGGTTTTGGGCGACCCTTAAGAAAAGGTTTTAGGCGACGCTTAAGAGAAGGTTTTAGGCGACCCTTAAGAGAATGTTTTGGGCGACGCTTAAGAGAAGGTTTTGGGCGACGCTTAAGAGAAGGTTTTGGGCGACGCTTAAGAGAAGGTTTTGGGCGACGCTTAAGAGAAGGTTTTGGGCGACGCTTAAGATTAGGTTTTGCGGGGCGCTTAAGGATATTCATGAGCGTCCAGCCCGGATCGCCACGGCTCAGACCAGATGGATGAAACGACCACTCGATACCAATATCACAACGCACAAGAAACTCTCCCTCTCTTCCCTCCCCTCCTCGCCTCCACTACCAAACACCACCGGCTTATATTTTAGAAAGTTAAGG
>JACEEZ010003076.1:266970-286970 GCA_016584305.1 Chionoecetes opilio
AAGATACTTTGATCCTATCTAGACACTTTGCAAGTACCAACGACAAGGTTATTGACTATACAAGGCGCCACCACGCCAGAACGAACCTGGTGGGCTCGAACCGCTGACTGAATGCAGAGACGCTGCACGCGAGCCCACAACTCTACCAACCGAGCCCCCCTGACGGGTGGACTTTTGGAAAAGATTAAATAAAACGAAACAGAAATTGCTCGCGAAACAGTTTTCATCGAGCGTCTAGATTAAGGACGTCATGGAAGGTTTAAGAGAAATTCACCCGAAACAAAACTTAAAGTTAAAGTAAACAAGTTCGCTCCGTTTGCTACGTAAAGTAAAGTTCAGACCTTTGATTGTAAGTGAAGTCTCGAATATGTTGCCCTGGAATCGGATTCAAACTGGAAAAGCGTAGATTTAAAAAGGAAATGGGGAGAAACTGGTTCACAATTAGGGTGGTAAATGATTGGAATGGACTCAGTCATGGGGTAGTTAGTGCGGAGTCAATAGTGAGTTTTAAAAGGAGGCTAGTTGATTTCATGGATGGGGATGAAAGGTGGATGTAGGTAGTGTTAAGTAACAGAAACTACCACGTGTAGGTCTCGCAGCCTCTTGTAGCTTCCTTATGTTCTTATGTTCTCATGAATGCATCAGCCCTGACGCGACGCCTGTGATTCCAGAGTGGAAACAGACAAAACTTTCACCTCATTATTTATTGAACTCATTGAATCATGTATCACAAGCTTTGGATAACCTAAAATTAATAATACATATTGACTTGATATATTCATAAAACTTTCTGACATGCATTACGCAGACCTCGTTCTTGGGAATTGAAGGTTTGAGTAGCATTGCTTATAATAAGTGTACTGATTGCCATTATCATCATTATTATTACTTATCATTCAGCCTAAGGATTAATAATAACCATAGTGACAATAATATTAAGTTAAAGGCATGAACATAAAGGACACAAAGATGCTCGTGTATAAAACTTATATTTTTCGGTGCAGACAAAAGTATCTCGCATTATGTAACAGCAATGTTTATATTATATTATATCTTATTTGCTTTAGTACTTAAGTTCATTCCCTCATGTCTGTATATTATGTTGTTGTTTTTCTTGTATGTCTTCGGGTGAGAATAATTTTTTTATTATTATTGTTATTATTACAAGCGAAGGTAGTCATTTTAATATCACGCAACGCTTTCATTGAATTTCTGAGCGTCCCATCCGACTACGTAACTGCAAAAGAAGAAAAATATTACTTTTCTTTTTTTATATATATTTTTATTTAAACTATTATTATTATTAAAAAAATTATAACCAAAATCCTCATTCTTGAGTCTTTGGACGCCCAAGAATGTGTCTGTGAAGCCAGAAAGTCAGGCATTTGTGAACACGGAACGGAAAATCCCGCACTACAACTGAAGCGCGGAGGAGGCAAGACGCATCTCTCATTCCGAACTTCGCTCAAGTCAAATGTCGCACAATTTATCTTTCACGACTATGCCAACAATTGCCTCGTCTGGAGTGAGTGGTTTCTGGCTGGCATGTGTGAGTGAAGAAATCCCACGTAAAGCAGCACACAGGGACACGGAATTATATATAACATGGGATGAAAAGCTCAGAATATCAAAGTAAAGACAACAAATGGGAAAATGATGGGAAGAAGGAAGCACCCAATCAGAAAAAAGAAAAAAGAAATCCGAGTAAAGCAGCGCTCAGGGACACGAAATAATACAAAACATGCGATACAAAGCTAGACATATTAACAGAGAGACGAAAAAGAGAAAATAATGGGAAGAAGGCAAGCAGCCATTATGATAAAACAAAATGATTGAAGACCAAAGCATATTGATTAACAAACGTAAACAGGGACATAATGCATGGAAGTATTAAGGATGAATATTGCGATCTAAGGTCGTAATAAATAATTGAAAGAATTATCAAAATATTAATACACTTCATGAAAAAATAATACTCCTTCAACATGAAGAGCCTGATTAAATATTTTTGTCATTTCCCTTTTATACACACTTATGTAGGAAAAAAGGGAACAAGGAGATTAAGGCGCAATAAAAACCCGGTAAATAATCACACCTGGCGACACACGGGAGCACACAAGCCCCGCAGATCTTGGCGAGACAGAGACACAGGCAGGTACGTAATAGCGGTGCTCCGTCAGCGCTGCGGCAAAATGGTGCAGCATTATTCAGTATTTCCAAGAGAAGAAAGAATCTCGAGAGAATCCATTTGTAGTGCTGGGGTCGTGGTAATGATGGTGATGACAGTGATGGTGGTAGTGGTGGTGGTGGTATTATTCTAGCCTGATTACTTACACCTTACTATTATCATCATCACTATATTATCATTGTCATCATTATCTTAATTTTCACTATTACCTTCAACTTTGATAACGGTCGGATACACATTTTCAAGAAAAATAGAACCATGGTAATCCAGGTGAAATTTACAAAGCAAAATTTCCCGCTCACTCCCGGTAATAAGGTGGGGAGGGAAGGAGAGGAGGAGAAGAGAAGAGGAGAAGAGAGGAGATGAGGAGAGGGAAGAGGAGGAGGAGGAGGAGAGGGAAGACGCAAGAAGAGGAGGAGGAGGAGGATGTGGTAAAGGAGAATAGACGAGGGAAGAGGAAGAGGCGGTGTGAAGCGAAGAGGGAGATAGTGTGAAAAAGGCGAGAGAAGGCGAGGGAGTGAGTGAGGAGGAGGGTGAAAAAGGAGAAGGGGGGAGGAAGGAAAGTGGAGGAATGGAAGGAGTGTTGGCCTGAAAAATAACGGCAAATTGTCACGTGTCCTGAACAATCGTAACACACACACACACACTCACCCACCCCCCCACACACACACACACACGCAGAGAGAGAGAGAGAGAGAGAGAGAGAGAGAGAGAGAGATAAGGAAGATAAATAAATATGGAATGCATCTCTCAGGCCAGGACGAAATTTCTCCTCGGTGAAATCTCGTCATTTACGCAGGAAAAATCGACCTCCGCACTGACCCGAAAAAAAACCTTGTTGAGTGAATGAGAGATACGAGAGAGAGAGAAAGAGAAAGAGAAAGAGAAAGAGAAAGAGAAAGAGAAAGAGAGAGAAAGAGAGAAAGAGAGAGAGAGAGAGAGGGAGAGAGGGAGAGAGGGAGAGAGGGAGAGAGGGGAGGAGAGAGAGAGAGAGAGAGAGAGAGAGGGGAGAGAGAGGAGAGAGAAGAGAGAGGAGAGAGGAGAGAGAGAGAGAAGAGAGAGAGGAGAGAAGAGAGAGAGAGAATATTAGAAAGGCAGAATGAGAAATCTCTCGGTATACAGATTGTGTTTTAGTATATTTTTCGTTTCCTTCCTTGAATTCCAATCGGACGGAAGCTGTACCGGAACTTTTTATCACCTTTTGTACTATAATTGTTGTGCCCTCCCCAATACCGCCCCGAGGTGACTGTTTACCTGCGCGATTAATTGCTGCCTTATTTGTTTCCTTCGCGTGAGTGCCCTTAAGGCTGCCCCCACCGCCTAGTTTACCTTGACCTTACATATTTCACGCACCACCAATACTGTTCTTCGGCTCAAGGTTAGAACATAAGAGCATAAGAAAATAAGGAAGCTACAAGAGGCTGGGAGACCTACACGTGGTAGTTCCTGATACTTAACACTACCTACAACCACTTTTCATCCCCATCCATGATATTGTCTAGCCTCCTTTTAAAACTCCCTATTGACTCCCCACTAACTACCCCATGACTGAGTCCATTCCAATGATTTACCACCCTATTTGTGAACCAGTTTCTCCATATTTAATAAAAATCTATACAAGGGAGCGGATCGTCAGCTGGTTTTCGTGTAACGAGAACCTCACGTGATTTCGTGTAACGCTGGTTCTCAACTACTGGCGATGCGAACACGTCTTAAATTTTACTGCAACCAGCCGACTGGTCTCCGCCCTGCACCCTACGTTGACTCCCCCGCCCCCCTCCCCCGACTCGCACCCGCATGCAAGAGGTCACTCCTTTGATAGCTCAGAGAAAACCCAAATTTTTTTCACACGCAAGAATGGAGTGGCATTGCAGGTGGCCTCGTTGTGTGTTTTTGTTGTGTGTGTGGTGTGTGTGTGTGTGTGTGTGTGTGTGTGTGTGTGTGTTGTGTGTGTGTGTGTGGTGTGTGTGTGTGTGTGGTGTGGTGGTGTGTGTGTGTGTGTGTGTGGGTGTGTGTGTGTGTGTGTGTGGTGTGTGTGTGTGTGTGTGTGTGTGTGTGTGTGTGTGTGTTGTGTGTGGTGTGTGTTGTGTGTGTGTGTTGTGTGGTGTGTGTGTGTGTGTGGGGTGTGTGGTGTGTGTGTTTTGTGTGTGTGTGTGTGTGTGTGTGTGTGTGTGTGTGTGTGTGTGTGTGTGTGTGTGTTGTGTGGGGTGTGGTGTGTGTGTGTGTGGGTGTGTGTGTGTGTGTGTGTGTGTGGGGCTATCATTCTATCTGTCTCTGTCTGTCTGGCTATCATTCTATCTGTCTCTGTCTGTCTGGCTATCTTTCTATCTGTCTCTGTCTGTCTGGCTATCTTTCTATCTGTCTCTGTCTGTCTGGCTATCTTTCTATCTGTCTCTGTCTGTCTGGCTATCATTCGATCTGTCTCTGTCTGTCTGACTATCATTCTATCTGTCTCTGTCTGTCTGACTATCATTCGATCTGTCTCTGTCTGTCTGACTATCATTCTATCTGTCTCTGTCTGTCTGGCTATCTTTCTATCTGTCTCTGTCTGTCTGACTATCATTCTATCTGTCTCTGTCTGTCTGGCTATCTTTCTATCTGTCTCTGTCTGTCTGACTATCATTCTATCTGTCTCTGTCTGTCTGGCTATCTTTCTATCTGTCTCTGTCTGTCTGGCTATCATTCTATCTGTCTCTGTCTGTCTGGCTATCATTCAATCTGTCTCTGTTTGTCTGACTATCTTTCTATCTGTCTCTGTCTGTCTGGCTATCATTCTATCTGTCTCTGTCTGTCTGGCTATCTTTCTATCTGTCTCTGTCTGTCTGGCTATCATTTTTATCTGTCTCTGTCTGTCTGGCTGTCTTTCTATCTGTCTCTGTCTGTCTGGCTATCTTTCTATCTGTCTCTGTCTGTCTGGCTATCTTTCTATCTGTCTCTGTCTGTCTGCCTATCTGTCTCTGTCTGGCTATCTTTCTATCTGTCTCTGTCTGGCTATCTTTCTGTCTCTGTCTGTCTGGCTATCATTCTATCTGTCTCTGTCTGTCTGTCTTTCTATCTGTCGCTGTCTGTCTCGCTATCTTTCTATCTGTCTCTGTCTGTCTGGCTATCATTCTATCTGTCTCTGTCTGTCTGGCTATCTTTCTATCTGTCTCTGTCTGTCTGGCTATCTTTCTATCTATCTCTGTCTGTCTGGCTATCTTTCTATATGTCTCTTTCTATCTGTCTCTGTCTGTCTGGCAATCATTATATCTGTCTCTGTCTGTCTGGCTATTTTTCTATCAGTCTCTGTCTGTCTTCTGACTATTTTTCTATCTGTCTATGTCTGTCTGTCTGTCTTTCTATCTGTCTATGTCTGTCTGTCTGTCTTTCTATCTGTCTATGTCTGTCTGTCTGTCTTTCTATCTGTCTATGTCTGTCTGTCTGTCTTTCTATCTGTCTATGTCTGTCTGTCTGTCTTTCTATCTGTCTATGTCTGTCTGTCTGTCTTTCTATCTGTCTATGTTTGTCTGTCTGTCTGTCTTTCTATATGTCTATGTCTGTCTGTCTGTCTTTCTATCTGTCTATGTCTGTCTGTCTGTCTTTCTATCTGTCTATGTCTGTCTGTCTGTCTTTCTATCTGTCTATGTCGTCTGTCTGTCGTCTTTCTATTGTTTTATGTCTGTCTTTTTCTGTCTTTCTATTGTCTATGTCTGTCTGTCTGTCTTTCTATCGTTATGTCTGTCTGCTGTCCCGTCTTTCTATTGTCTAGTTGTCGTCTGTCTTCTATCGTCTATGTCGTCTGTCTGTCTTTCTATATGTCTATGTCTGTCTGTCTGTCTGTCTTTTTATATGTCTATGTCTGTCTGTTTGTCTTTCTATCTGTCTATGTCTGTCTGTCTTTTATCTGTCTATGTCTGTCTGTCTGTCTTCTATCTGTCTAGTCTGTCTGTCTGTCTTTCTATATGTCTATGTCTGTCTGTCTGTCTTTCTATCTGTCTATGTCTGTCTGTCTGTCTTTTCTATATGTCTATGTCTGTCTGTCTGCTGTCTGTCTTTCTATATGTCTATGTCTGTCTGTCTGTCTTTCTATCTGTCTATGTCTGTCTGTCTGTCTTTTTCTGTCTATGTCTGTCTGTCTGTCTTTCTATCTGTATTGTCTGTCTGTCTTTCTATTGTCCCATGTCTGTCTGTCTGTCTTTCTATCTGTCTATGTCTGTCTGTCTGTCTTTCTATCTGTCTATGTCTGTCTGTCTGTCTTTCTATCTGTCTATGTCTGTCTGTCTGTCTTTCTATATGTCTATGTCTGTCTGTCTGTCTTTCTATCTGTCTATGTCTGTCTGTCTGTCTTTCTATATGTCTATGTCTGTCTGTCTGTCTTTCTATCTGTCTATGTCTGTCTGTCTGTCTTTCTATCTGTCTATGTCTGTCTGTCTGTCTTTCTATCTGTCTATGTCTGTTGTCTGTCTTTCTATATGTTATTCTGTCTGTCTGTCTGTTGTCTTTCTATTGTCTATGTCTGTCTGTTTCCCGTCGTCTTTCTATATGTCTATGTCTGTCTGTCTGTCTGTCTGTCTTTCTATCTGTCTATGTCTGTCTGTCTGTCTTTCTATATGTCTATGTCTGTCTGTCTGTCTGTCTGTCTTTCTATATGTCTATGTCTGTCTGTCTGTCTGTCTGTCTTTCTATCTGTCTATGTCTGTCTGTCTGTCTTTCTATCTGTCTATGTCTGTCTGGCTATCATTCTATCTGTCTCTGTCTGTCTGGCTATTTTTCTATCTGTCGCTGTCTTGTCTGTCTATATTTCTATCTGTCTCTGTCTGTTGTCTGTCTTTCTATCTGTCTGTCTGTCTATCTGTCTGTCTCTGCATCGCCTAACCATATTCCTTCTATATTTATCTACTTCCTGTATTAACCACTTGAGGCCCATAACGTATTTTCCATTGTAACTTGGGTACCATTAGACAATTTTTAGTTACTATAAGCAATGTTTTATAACTATGACCTGTTTAGTATCCTTGTCCACTAACTCATGTGGTATATTTAGTGCCTTTTCGTTATTTTATGGCTCGACAACATACAATATTAATACCGAAAGGAAGATCTGCGTGCAGGGGTTTTTAACCTGTCCTGCTCTACCCACACCACCCTCACACGCACAACACTTGAACGATGACCCAATCCTCGTAAGAATGACTGACCCGGGTTCCAGGCCTTTAAGGTCAATGTGTTTGTCCAGAGTGGTGGTGATGCATAACCTTGTGGGAAATCGATGACACGTAAGAACCACGACGGCGGTAAGTCTGCGATCTCTCCAGTGTCAGCAGTTATCCTCTCTCCTCCTAGCCTGTATCTCTCAGCAGACTGATTCTGCAGTTATCCTCCTCCTACTGACTCATGGTAATAGGAGGAAAATGGATGGCAATGTGAGGCCGTATCCACAAACAACGCCAATGACGGGAATACTGGAGCCGATAAGGAGTGTGTCAGTTCAGTTCCTCGCACGTCAATAATAATCGGTTGATGTTCTGTTTCCATCGCAGTTCCTCCCTCGCACGTCAAAAATAATCGGTTGATGTTCTGTTTCCATCGTAGTTCCTTCCTCGCACGTCAATAATAATCGGTTGATGTTCTACCAACGTATCAGTTAATTAATGTAAATGTGAATCGACCGTGAAACTCCAGTTAAATTCTTGCTATTTGCACATTAGACTCGCTTATAATTACAGTGGAATAATTGTGTTATGTAGATAGTGCAGTATCGTGGATGTAGCAAACACACAAACCTGAAGTCACGCCTAAAGCATTAAGGTAAGTCTATGTTATTGCTTTTGGCTTCAAGGATTGTAGGATTGTATTTCTGGCTCACGACCATTATCTCTCTCTCTCTCTCTCTCTCTCTCTCTCTCTTTGACTGTCACTACTACCACTAATATTACATCTACTACTACTACTACTACTTCTTTCATTATTACTACCACCACAACCAGCGGCACAGAAAAAAGAGGAAGGAAGAAGGGAAAAAAAAGATGAAATAAAGAAAAAGGAAAAAAATGAGAGAGAGCGAGAGCGAGAGAGAGAGAGAGAGAGAGAGAGAGAGAGAGAGAGAGAGAGAGAGAGAGAGAGAGAGAGAGAGAGAGAGAGAGAGAGAGAGAGAGAGAGAGAGAGAGAGAGAGAGAGAGAGAGAGAGAGAGAGAGAGAGAGAGAGAGAGAGAGAGAGAGAGAGAGAGAGAGAGAGAGAGAGAATCACAAGACGTTGATATCATTCGTATCCTACCCTGTGGGAATAACGAGCTCTCAGGGGAAGGAGGGGAAACGTATATAGACTAGTAAGACATGGAAAAGGCGGGAGGGGAATGGAAGGAGACGGAAGAGGCAGGTGGATATGACCGATGGGTTAGAACACAATAACATAAGAAAATAAGGGAGCTACAAGAGGCTCCGAGGCCTACACGAGGTAGTTCCTGTTACTTAACACTACCTACCTTAACACACCACCTTAACCTACCTAACACTCCTCCACCTTCCACCTTTCATCACCATCCATAAAGCTGTCTAGCCTCCTTTTAAAACTCCCTATTGACTCTGCACTAACTACCATACGACTGAGTCCATTCCAATCATTTACCACCCTATTTGTGAACCAGTTTTTCCCTATTCCCTTTTTAAATCTATGCATTTACAGTTTATTGGAAAACAAAACTATAATAGAAAAGAAAAAAAGGAATGAAGTGACGTGGCCCATCTGTATGTAGACAAACACAAAAACTTTTACTGTCATGTCGTCGTTTACTGAAATACGACAAAAGTTAATGCTGTAGGAACTGAATATTAATACTTTCTCTCTCCTCTCTTTCACTGCCTCTGTCGGAGTTTATTTGGTTGCATCAGTTTTTTCGGTTTTCCTATTCACTGCCCATTCCGTTCCGTTCCGTTCCCTATTCACTCCCTGTTCCATTCCATTCCATTCCCTACGCACACTATTCCTGTTCCTCCCTATCATCTTCTCCCCTATTCAATTTCCGTTCTGTTCCATTCCATACACACACCATTCCATTCCGTTCCATTCCCTATTCACTCCCCATTCCATTCCCTAAACACACCATTCCTTTTCCTCCCTGTCATCTTGCCCCCATATTCCTCCTTCCCACCGCCTTTCTCATTCTCCAGCACCTAATTTCCTCGCCAGATAAACTACCTGACTAACTGAAGCTGTAACAGAAAAAATCACCACCACTCCCACTACTACTACTACTACTACCACTACTACTACTACTACTACTACTACTATTACTACCACCATTACTACTACTACCACCACCATTACTACCACTATCAGCAGCAGCAGCAACATCGTGCCAGCAATGAAGCTAACGTTCCTAATACTACTACTACAGCTTAATACTTTTACACACACACACACACACACACACACACACACACACACACACACACACACACACACACACACACACACACACACACACACACACACACACACACACACACACACACACACACACACACACACACACACACACACACACACACACACACACACACACACACACACACACACACACACACACACACACACACACACACACACGAAAAGCTCAGAACACGAGCATTAATGTTGGCTTTACACACTTTTATGCAGCGCGCAACGTATGTAAGGGGATGAGAACAAAAGGCAAATTAAATACGCGAGATGAAAAGTGAGGAAAAAGGGAACAATGGAGGAAGGGAAAATGAGAGAAGGGCAGAAGAGAGAAGAGGGAAACAGAACAAAGGAGAAATTCAATAAAGTGCGGAAAATGAAAAAGGGTAAAAAGAGGGGAAGGAGAAAAGGTCTGCATAAGGAGGAAAGAGGGAAGGACAAGGGAAGAGTTACTGGTGGTGATAACAGTGAAAAGAAAAGAGGAAAGTGTGCGAGAGTAAATAATTAAAGACGGGGAATGATTTTTTTCAAGGTCGCTTTGATGTCTAATACGTATTCAAGAAAGGAAAACTATCCCCAGAAACGCCATAAGCACACACGAGAGAGAGAGAGAGAGGGGAGAGAAGAGAGAAGAGAGAGAGGAGAGGAGAGAGAGAGAGAGAGAGAGAGAGAGAGAGAGAAAAGAGAGAGAGAGAGAGAGAGAGAAAAGAGAGAGAAGAGAGAAGAGAGACAGAACAGAGAGAGAGAGAGAGATAGAGAGAGAGAGAGAGAGAAGAGAGAGAGGGGAGAGAGAGAGAGAGAGAGAGAGAGAGAGAGAAGAGAGTAGAGAGAGAGGGGGGTTGCTCTCGCCCAGGACAAAACACAGGTCATGCTGATCTCTCGGCGACATCACCCCCCAGCAACCCCTAACCCACCCATTCTACTGGACGGGAAGGTGTTGCTCATGCAGCCGACGGTCAACATTCTCAGCGTTGAGGTGAACAGCAGCCTCTCCTTCACCAGCCACGTCAGGAAACAGCCTCCAAGGCCGCAGGCAGGTTGAACTGTGTCAGGCGCGTCTCCTACCTCCTTGACGCCCGGGGTGTCACAACCCTTTATGCGGCCCAAGTCCGCTCCCGCATGGAGTACGCCCCCCTGACTTGGTCATCCTGCCCCCCCTCATACTTTGGTCTCCTAGACAAGGTAAAAAATGTGCCCAGCGGCTCATCTCCCTGAAGGCAGCACCAGACTGCGGCCCGCTTTCACTACAGCCCCTACAGCACAGGCGAGACGTGGCCGGCCTTGGGGGGGGTCCCCCACGTACAAAATCCTTTCAAGCAGGGCGCCCCGCCCTCGCTACACTCCGCAGCCGTGGGCGACACCTCATCAACCCACGGGACGCCCACCAAGAGGGCCAACCAACTCATTGTTCCCTTCGCCAGCAGAGACCTTTTTTCCGTTTCCTTCCTGCCGCGTCGCAGCTGTGAACCGTGTATTTGCGCCCAGACTGACATGCACCAGGCCGCCACATTCCACATCTTCAAGTGTGCGTGAATCCTGCTGCTGCCCTCTGGATATAATTATTTAAACTTAAGACAACTATAATGTACGACTAAGATAGTTATCGCACCTCCCGGGCCTTTTGCTGTAAATTATATAAATGTAAAGAAAAAAAAAAAAGAAGAAGAAGAAGACAAACTCTATGAATGTTTTTCTTTCCATTCCTCCTTCTCTCTCTCCCTCCTCTCTCTCTCTCTCTTCCCCTCCTCTCTCTCCTCCCCCTCTTCCCGATCTCTCTCTCTCTCCCGCCTCTCTCTTCTCTCTCTCTCCTCTCTCTCTCTGTAGTCCTTTAAAAAGTCACCAAAGTTATTTCCGAGTCACTTTGTATATGACTTCACCCTTAATGACGTCATATAAAACCCGGGTCTCTGTGATTGGTGGAGGATCAGCCAATCAGAGGGAGGGAATGATAGCATCGCGCATAAGGGAAAGAGAGGAGAGGAATGAAAGGAAAAGATGAAAGGAGAGAATAAAAGTAGGAAGAAAGAAAAAGGCAAAAAAAAAATAGGATGAATTGGGACAATCAAAGGAATAAAAGGAAACACAAACAGCAACAGACCGATAGGTCCTTACAAGACTTTTTTTGCTTTAACTACACTACACTAACTAATAATAAGAGAGAAAGGATAGGAAATAGAAGGCTCCTCCCCACCCACCCATCCCTCCAGCCGAAGCTGGCCGGAAAAAAAGTGATACCATGCAAAATAGAAAAACTGCATGGAATTTGTGAGGAAAGTTGAAAAACTGTAATCTATGGCTAACTACTACTAGTTTTGTGGGGTAGGTTTAGTGCTTGATAGATAGGTCATGTTTGTGTGTTTTGTAATGGTATGAACACAGTGGTGGAGGTTCAAGGGGTGGTGCGGCAGCCTTGCCTGGCGCTTTTCTTGGGAGGCAGCAGTCAATCAGGCCCCAGCTCTTGTTCAATCCACTGCGGATTGTGGTACTTTCCATGAGACCCGTACACTTCAATGCTCCTGCAGCAGTGACCCCTTGCCTTGAATCCCGATGGTGGTCACTAACTGTCAGGACCCTAACTGAGCCACAGCCCGTCACAGGTCGAGAGTAGTAGTGGTACCGTTAACCTCGGGGCTATCTGTGTGTGTTATGAGGTCCTATGTATTGTTGGTGTAGGCTCAGTGTGGAAGTTCAGGGTGGTGCAGGCGCCTTGCTGCGCTTTCTTGGGAGGCGCATCAATCAGGCCCAGCTCCGTTTCAATCCACTGCAGTAGGAATTAAATATGAGGATAAGATAAGGACGATTGAAAAGGAGGACAGAGGAATAAAAAGAGGAGGAGAGAGATAGAGAATGGAAAAGGGAAAGTAAGGAATAAAAGACGGTGAAGTGAATAAAGGAGAAGTTAATGAAGGAGAGAAAAAAGATGTGTATGAAGGAAAGGCAAGGCAGGTAACGAAAAGGAAAAGGTAGGAAGGAGTAAAGGGAAGGAAAATGGAAATCGAAATGATGTACGGAAACGAGGTATAACGTCTATTGTCTCACATGTTTCTCTCTCTCTCTCTCTCTCTCTCTCTCTTCTCTCTCTCTGTCTTTCCTGTTTTTCTCTCTCTCCTCTCTCATCTCTCCTCTCTCTCTCTCTTCTCTCTCTCTCGTCTCTCTCTCTCTCCTCTCTCTCATCTCTCATCATCTCTCCTCCTCTCTCTCTCTCTCTCCCTCCTCTCCTCTCTCTCAGAATTCAGGTACGTAAAAAAAAAAAAATTAAAGATGATAATAAAATAGAAAAAACAATATAAGAAGAAAAAATGTAATCGTCTTGGCCCTTTAAAGCAAACATAATAAGAGAAGAAAACATAAAAACAATTGAGTGAAAGAAGAAAAGTTCCTTAATTAAGTCAATATTCTGTCTTTTCATGCGTTGAATGCTATCACCTCTCGTTGTGTTGATTGTTTATGGTTATTTCTATTGCATATTTAAGCTTGTCTATTTCTTGCATTACAAGATTATCGAGTGTGTGTGTGTGATGAGGGGGGGGGGGAGGAGGGGAGGAGGAGGAGGAGGAGGATGGATTGGGGAGAGGAGTGAGGCGGGGGGAGGGAAGGGGTGGGAGAAAAGGCGGGGGAGAGGAGGGGAGAGAGAGGAGGACGGGGGAGGAAGGGGGATAGTGAGGAAAGTAGGGGTAAGAAAGGTAATGAGGGGGGAGGGGGGTATGGAAGGAGGGGGGAAAGGGGAAGGGAGCAATGCCGGGGAGGAGGGGAGGAAGGAAAGGAAGAGGGGAAAGGGGGGAGGAAGAGGGAGGGAAGGGGGTTGGGAGGGGAAGGGGGGAAGTAGGGGGAGGAGAGGGGAGGGGGGAGGAGGGGGGAGGGGAGGAAGGGGGTATTTGGATGCGTTTACAGTGGACATGACGAAGTTTTTGAGGATTTTATGCCATTAAATACTTCAACAAATTGCTAATTAACCTTACGCGCAATAATTTCCGAGGGTTAAAATCTATTAGTAATCGGCTGGCATTGTTAATCTTTTGAGGTGAATTCGTGTCAAGCTGGGGTTTAAATAAATTACCAAGGCTCACATTTTTTTTTTATATATATACCTGCATAATATATATAAAAAATTGGTCTGTATTTTCTGTAGGTGATTTTTCCTGAAGCGGTTATTCCATCTTGGTTTCCATTTCACTTTAATCAATGTTTTTTTCTTCCTCGTTCCAATTTTTCTTTAGTTTTTCTCTCTCCTTCTCTGTTTGTCTGTCCGTCTGTGTGTCTGTATGTCTGTCTATCTGTCTTTCTGTGTGTCTGTCTGTCTGTCTATCTGTATGTATGTATGTATGTCTTTCTGTGTGTCTGTCTGTCTGTCCTACTGTCTTTTTGTCTTTTGGTCTGTCTGTCTGTCTGTCTTTGTTACTTTTTGTCTGTGGTCTGTCTGTGTCTTTTGGTCTGTCTGTCTGTCTGTCTGTCTTTGTTACTTTTTGTCTGTGGTCTGTGTCGTCTTTTTTTTTTCGTCTTCTGCTTCTGTCTGTCTTTGTTACTTTTTGTCTGTGGTCTGTCTGTGTCTTTTGTCTGTCTGTCTCTCTGTTCTGTCTGTCTTGTTTTTCTGTCTCTTTTTCTTTTCTTCTGTCTGTCTCTCTCTTCTCTCTTCTTCTTTTTCTCTCTCTTCTCCTCTCTCTCTCTCCTCTCTCTCTCTCTCCTCTCCTCTCTCTCTCCTCTCTCTCCCCTCTCTCTCTCTTTTCTCCGTCTCCTCCTCTCTCTTCTCCCTCTCTCTCTCTCTCTCTCTCCTTCTCTCTCTCCTCTCTCTCTCTCTCTCTCTCTCCCCCTCTCTCTCTCTCTCTCTCTCTCATCCCTCTCACTACAAAGCTTCGACAACCATCCATCTTTCTCTGATTTCTACTGAGCGTCCTTAATATTCTTCATTCGTCTTGATAACCAGCTTCATCCTCCTTCTTGATTACCTTCCCTGCCTCCCCTCCCTTCGTGCCTTCCTTCAACCACCACCACAACCACCATTCTCAAACACCACTACTACCACCCTTACTGCAAACCAACAGTCTCTTTCACAACAATCACAATTTTTCACCACCACTACCACCAAGATCAATAGACTTTTAAATAGTATTATATATATTTAAATATTAATATTTTAATATTATTTTATAATGTATTATATTATATTATAATATTATATATTATAATATATTCAAATTGTCTATTAATCTTGACTACCACCACCACAGTCCACACTCCCCGAAGCCCCAATTATTTTCCACCACAACAACCACCACCAACCACCATCACCACCACTATCACTATCAGCACTACTGACACAAATATTCTCTTCCATAACAATCACAATATTCCACCAACACCACCACCACTACCACCACCACCACACTCCACACACCCCAGTCATTCTCCACCACAGTCACCAACCACCATTCTAAACCATAACTACCACAACTGCCACCAACACTCTTTCACAACGATCACAATTTTCCACCAACACCACCACCACCACAGTCTATACTCCCCGAAGCCCCAATCATTCACGACCACCACCACACCAATACACGCTCCCAGCCAAGGCCTTTATCCACTGTGAACACCGATCACCAAAATTTGGCAGAGACGGCACTTTTTCTGAAGGAAACTGAGAAATACTACCTTCCTTTTCTCTCCTCTACCCTCCTCTTCTTCCATAATCTCTCTTCTCTCTCTCTCTCGCCTCTCCCTTCTCTCTCTCTCTCATCTCTCTCTCCTCTCTCTCCTCTCTTCTTCTCCTCCTCTCCTCCCTATTTTTTATTGGCCTCCTCCATTCTTCCTTTTATCTCCTTTACCTTACTCTTCCTCTTCTTCCATACCTTTCTCTCTCTCATTCCCATTCTTTCTTTTGCCTTCTCCATCCTTCTTGTTCTGTCCTCCTCCTCCTCTTCCTCCTCTCTTCCATACTTTTTTTTTTTCTCTCTCTCTTTATCTCTCTCTCTCTCTCTCTCCTCTTCCTCTTCCTTCTTCTCTCTCTCTCTCTCCTCTCTTCCTCCTCTCTCTCTTTTTTCTTCTCTTCCTCCTATTCCTCCTTTATGCTTATCTTCCTCCTCTTTCTCTCTCTCTCTCCTCTCTCTTCCTCCGCTCTCCTCCTCTCTCATCATCTCTCCCGGAGGGAAGAAGGAGAGTGGACAGGAATGGTGAGTGAGAGAGAGAGTTGGACTGAAAAAAGCGGCAAATTGTCAGTGTCATGGAACAATCGTGATACACACACACACAGAGGAGAGAGAGAGAGAGAGAGAGAGAGAGGAGAGAGAGAGAGAGAGAGAGAGAGAGAGAGAGAGAGAGAGCGAGAGCGAGAGCAGAGCGAGAGCGAGAGCGAGACGAGAGGCGAGCGCGAGGCTAAGAGCGCAGCGCGAGCGCGAGAGCCGAGAGCGAGCGAGGAGAGCGCGAGAGCGAGGAGAGCGAGCGAGCGAAGAGAGCGAGAAGATGAGCGAGACGAGCGAGTAGCGAGAGCGAGAGCGAGAGCGAGAGCGAGAGCGGGCGAGAGCGAGAGCGAGAGCGAGAGCGAGAGCGAGAGCGGAGAGAGAGAGAGAGAGAGAGAGAGAGAATGTTAGAAAGGCAGAATGAGAAATCTCTCGGTATACAGATTGATGTTTTAGAATATTTTTGGGGTTTTCTGTCCTTGAATTCCAATCGGAAGGAAACTGTACCGGAAACTTTTGCTCACCTTCTGTACTATAAATTGTTGTGACCTCGCAACAACGCCCCGGGGTCGACTGTTTACGTCGCGGTTAATTGTTGCCTGATTTGTTTTTCTTCCGCGTGAGTGCCTTTAAAGCTGCCCTCGCTTGGTTACCTTAAAACCATACGTATATATTTCACTATTAACGTATTGTGTACCTTATATTTATTAACCTCTCACTCGAACCCTATCTATTTACAGCAATACTGTTCTTCGGCTCAAGACTATACAAGGGAACAGATCATCAGCTGGTTCTGAACAAAACTATACTCTGTTTTTTAACGAAGTGAAAAATGTGACCCCTTGGTGCTTACAGCCCTGATATTGATGCCAGGAGAAGAGAATAATACGTTCTTCTAAATAAATATCAGCTGTACGTTATAATAGTTAACCATATTATCAGGTAAAACATATGACACCATTGTAAGCATGAGCCCTTAAGATATATCTTAATTACGTAAGATATATTCTTAACGGGCTCATGCTTAAAATATGCATATGACTAGAATGGAATTTTCGCCTGTTAAAAAAAAATAAAAACTGCGATGCGAATACATCCTGGACCCCAAGGACCTTGCTCACGTAGGACTGGTGGAATGGTCCAGGAACGGGACGGCCGGCCAGACTTATGTTGCTTGATCCGCTGTGAGAGACACATCACAAGCTGTCCTCAGCGCTACCCGCTCGGACATGCATCTTGAAGCGGTGCGGGATCATCCCCAGCGTGATCTCGGCGGGGCGCCTCCGTGCCGTCCGGGACAGGGGGGCCCCGACCGTCAGGACTGGTGGAGCTGATTGGCGCGGCACCTGACAGGATGGGACCTGGGGCTCTTGGGGTAAATATTCCCTGCGACATTACGACAGGGAGCCCCTGCGGTGTTACGGTGCCAGCGGTGCACCTGCAAGGGTGCGGTCAACACCCGTCAGGTTCTTTTCTCTTTTATGGTGTTGTGCAGCCAAGAGCAACCCATCCGAGCAGTGCATAAGGGTCATAAGGACCGCCAGCTCACGACCGCCAGATTGCCCCAACTGCTTCGAGGGGGCACCACGTCTGGACCCCGTGCCCTGAACGCCTGCGACGACTGCCTGGAGGAGGAAGGCGCCTACAGGGCGGCGGTTGAATCGGCCGGGGCCGACAAGGTTCCTTTGTTCGGCTCCGCCTCCTACGAGCGCCGGCGTGGGTGGACGGGTGCGGGGGCACTGGACAACCGAACGCCGGGGATCGAGGGGATTAGCGAGTCTCTCCATATCTCATGACAACCCGATCCTCCCGGGGGACTGTGGACCACGATAGCCGACACAGCGACAGAGGGGAGGTGGAAGGTGCAGGCGAGGGCACACCATAGTCTAGGGCAGGAGGCTGCGGGACCCCATCCCTCTCCCAACCGGCTACAACTCTCGCCGCCCATGCCCATGCCTGCACGTCACTGTTCGCCTGTTTCCACGCCAATCTGCCGGGCACTATACCCCCCCACCTCCCCCACACTGGCGCCCGTGTACTTCCACTCCATCCAGACCCATCGCTTCCACGCACCCGAAGTATGCCCACGCCCGATCCAGGCGTCGCCTGTGCATTTCCCCCCCTTCCCGTGACGCCCACGGCCACACACCACCTACTTTCTCGGCCCAGAGTCACGCACGCCTCCTCCCTGACCCAAGGCCAAGTACTCCCGACCTTTCTGTCCCGGACCGTATAGTGGCTGTTTGCTCGGGGATGCTGCGACGAGTGGGTAGGCTGATCTCACACCTTCTAGCCAGGCCGGATGACGTACCCCAGGACGAGGGGAACTTGTGGCCTTCCTCTGGGCCGAGATTGAAAGGATTTGCGTCTTTCGTCCCCTTCCCCACTCACGGGACAGTCCTTCATCAACCCCGTCCCTCCTTCTTTCCGCCCTTACTACATATGCCCCTCCCGGGTCTGTTCACCGATATAAATGAATCACGAGTGAGTGAAACAGAAAGTGAGGGTGAGGCACCAGTGACCTCCCCCCCACCCGCCGCCCAACCGCTGGCAGGGGGGGGGGGGGAGCGGGGGGCCTCAAGGTCCTCCAATGGGAACATTGAAAGGGGCTCCGTGGCAAGAGACCGTGAGGCCCTCCAGGCCATAGTGGGAGGAGGACCTGACCTCGTTCTCCTGCAGGAAACGCTGACGCACGGAGCACCTTTGAGTGGAGGATAGCGGGAATACGGTGCACTCCCTATCATGTGGCGAGGATGGGCGTCGAAGCTGTGTGGTAGTGGTACGCAAGCGCTCTCCCGCACCGTCGATGAGGACCCCCGTGGGACGGTGGCGAGGGGCGTGGAGGTGATGGCAGGCAGCTGGAGTTCCAGGCCTCCCACTGACTGTAATACAACATTATACAGCAAGCTGGGAGGAGGCACTGGAGGCCGATGAGTTGCTTCTCCCTCGCCACACACCAGCAGCGTCCTCATCGTGGCGACTTTCAACCGCCCACCACCCGATGACTGCAGTCTGTCTCACCCACCAACCGTGCGGGCCCCACCTAGCCGCGGTGCTGGAGGAGGTGCCGGAAATTGTCCTCCTATAACACCGGGGAGCCCACCACGTCGGGGTGGCAGGCTGGACCTCACCCTTGATTTCAGTGACCTGGCACGACGCCTCCTGGCAGGTTCACCCCACTTTGACCAGCGACCACTATGCAGTCGCCACAAAACTGCAGGTCACCCGGCCGTGCCACAGCTCCGCGCCGCGGTGGAATATACGAGCGGGCGACTGGGCAAATTGTTTCAGGCCATCCGGCCCAGTGGTGGGCCACCCTACGAGCCGCCTGAGGATCTGGACCAGTGTGAAAGCGAATGACTTGGCCGTGTTGAGAGGGCGGCGGAGGCAGCCATACAGGAAAGGTCCCCGTCCCCGGTCGCAGGTACAACCAGAACTGGTGGTTCTACAGCCAGGAGGTGCGGAAACACGAACACATGTTAACATCCACCGGAAGTTGTACAGCAGGCGGGACCGACACCCAACAAATTGGAGCTGCTGCGTGACGGTTGTTGAGGCCACGCTCGGCAGAACGGGGCGGGTTCGGGAGGCCAAATGGCTCGAATGGTGCGCAGTTTTTAACCAACACACTCAGCTGGCCGAGCTGTGGGGCAAGGTGAGGATGCCTCCACCGGAAAAAGACCTCCCCGCCCTCCAGCCCCACCCCCAGCCGGTTACATGAGGCCGAGCGCGTGGGGGAGATGTTTGTCTCGAGTAGCAGCGACCAACTCCCCGCCCGTGTCCAGCGGCTGAGGTTCAGCTTCAACCTGATGCGCGAGGCTGTCATCGGCGCCCGCTCGCGCTAGCCCCGACGCCACTGGAAAAAAAAAATCAGCCCTTCACTAGCCCGGGAGCTGGTAAGGGCCAGGAATGGACGGGACACCGCTACGGGCGCTGACGGTGTCAACTACTCGATGCTGGCCCACGCTGGGGCAGGCCGGGGAGGCGGCACTCCTGGCCCTGATCAAACTCCTCCTGGATGGCGGCCGCTTGCTCGGCGTGAAGGAGGCGACATCAGCCATCCCTAAGCCCAGGGAACCCACCAAGCCCACGCCCAAAATCTCCCATGATGAGCTGCACGGCCAAGACGGCGGAGAGGAATGGTGCTGACCCGCCTCCTGTGGCGCCTGGGGAAGAACCTCCACCCACACATCTTCGGCTGCACCACAGGGGTGGGCAC
>JACEEZ010003076.1:294470-296970 GCA_016584305.1 Chionoecetes opilio
ACACACAGCACACACACACACACACACACACACACACACCACACACACCACACACACACCACCACAACACACACACACAAACACCCACACACACCACACACACCCATTATACACACACACACACACCACAAACACACACCACAACACTCCGTAGTGTAGGTTAATCTGTAGTGTCAGGGGAAGCACGGCTCTTTCACAACTGAGAAGTACCGGGTTTCGGATTCCCCGGGCGGAGCGGAAAACAGATCGGGCTGTGTCCTGTAAAAAACCCGAGCCCCGGCTTCCACCCAGCAGTAAAGGGTTACCGGGTCGTTAGCCGGGGTTTGTGACTGCTTCCGGGTGGTGGGCTTCGGCCAAAACTAAGCACTAAGGATGAATGATAAAAATGTGTGATATGGAGACGGGGCCATACGAGCGTTGGCTCAGGGCCATGTAAAAATCACAACTAGATGACTACAACTAGATGAACACACAACCCAACAAAACACACACAACCACACACACCACACCACACACACACACACACACACACACAAACACACACACCACACAACACTACACACACACACCACACACACACACACACACACAACACACACACACACACACACACACACACACACACCACACACACACACACACACACACACACACCACACACACAACACACCACACACACACACACACACACACACACACACACACACAACACACACACACACACAACAACACACACACACACACACACCACACACACACACACACACCACACACACACACAACACACACACACACACCACCACACCACAACACCACACACACACACACACACCCCCCCCCTCCCCCCTCCCCCCAACACACACACACACACACAACACACACACACACACACACACACACACACACACGTATACAGCAAAGTTTGAAGCAGTTTTTCCTTGGTCAGTCCACGCGTCAGAGGAAAAAACGAAAAGGTCGCCTCTAACGAAATGGGGACAAGGTGATGATGGAGACTAAACTAAGCCAAAACATCTACCTTTACCTTAAGGCTGCCTTCCCCGACACACAACACTATAAAGGCTAGAATATTGCTAATACATGCCTACAAAAGTGGAGATTGAGGAACAGTACTACATGTATACGTATGTGATAGTAATAAGGACAATTTCGTTAATATGAAAGCAGCCTCAAAACAAAGAGGTGCTATTATAAGGAACAGAAAGTTAAGAAGATATAAATAGTCATCCATGAAATCTGCACCAAAAACAAGTAAATAAGAATAATCAGCCAATGGGAACTGGTGATTAAAAAAATAACAACCTCTTTGGTCAGGCACCAACATTTGGTAACAGGGTTGGTCTGCCTCCACTAGTTCTGCTTTGGCCAACAAACGCTCACATTTGGCCAGGGACGGATTGGCCATAGGGCAGACCGGGCTGTATCGAGACCACCGAGAGACATCTCGGTGGCCACGGCTGTATCCCGGTAGGCCGGAGGGTCTGAGGCCGGTCTGAGTCCCGGCCGGGCCGGCCCTCTGTAGCACAGTATGGTACGGTTGTGAGAGAAGTTTATGCCCGGAGACCTGGCTTCAGCCAGACGAGGCAGCCTGGCGTCTCTTCCCTCCCTCTCCGCTCCTCTAGCTATTGAATCTGAAGGAACATGACCCCAGGGGCGGATTGGTCACAGGGCACACCGGGCTGTGTCCCGGAGGGTCAATGGGTCTGAGGGCCACCGACGCCGGTGCCCGGGGGCCCAGACTCGAGTACGGCTTGACGAAACAACGGGCTATCGGGATTATAGCATGGTTATATTATTGGAACGAAATCATAGGTACAGAATTTATTGAAGCAATTTTAAGACGAGAGAAAGAAAGATCAGCTGTTTCTAGCACAATCAATCATTGGGGGCATTACACCGGGGGCGCGTCGCCTCGCCCCCACCCTACGGGACCCGCCACTCCCGGGGGTTCACCACGCGCGAGTTCCCAGCAGGATCCTTTCCATACCACGAAGCTCTCGACAAGAGAGCATCAACTATGCCCCAGACACACGAGCCTTGTGGAGCGCCCCTTGGCCTCCTCCACGCCGGATGTCTCCTACAGATACAAACCCGCATGGGCAGGATCAGTTTTCAGTGTTAGCCGTGCCACATGCCGTTATAGCCGGAAGTAGGCGGCTGACGGAACTAGCATGGTAATAGGCCTCGATTCAGTCTCACGGTTGCAATCGCTGATTTGACACGAATCATACCAGCGACACCCAGATTTGCGAAGACACTTAGTACCAAAAGGCATTGATTCGTCTCTTCACGTCACTATTTAGTGCCCATGTCTCACAACCATAAGACAAGACAGGGATACAAAGCGACCTTTGATATTCCGGATATTTTTCCACATGCCACAGGTACCGACAAACGTCCAAATACTCCCGCTGAGCACGAGTCCATAACAACGTGGTCTATGCCAATCCGCCGTAAGACTTCTTGACGTGACCCGCCGTCA
>JACEEZ010003076.1:301970-319470 GCA_016584305.1 Chionoecetes opilio
GTGCCAGTCACTGGAGATCAAGTGAGGTCCAGCCTGCCACCCCGGACGTGGTGGGCTCCCCGGTGTTTAGGAGGACAATTTCCGGCACCTCCTCCAGCACCGCGGCTAGGTGGCGGCCCGCACGGTTGGTGGGTGAGACAGACTGCAGCATCGGGTGGTGGGCGTTGAAGTCGCCACCCATGAGGACGCTGCTGTGTGTGGCGAGGGAGAGCAACTCATCGGCCTCCAGTTGCCTCCTCCAGCTGCTGTATATGTTGTATACAGTCAGTGGGAGGCCTGGAAGCTCCAGCTGCACTGCCATCACCTCCACGCCCTCGCCACAGTCCACGGGGTCCTCAATCCGACGGTGCGGGAGAGCGCTGCGTACCACTACCACACAGCCTCGACGCCCATCCTCGCCACATGATAGGGAGTGCACCGTATATCCCGCTATCCTCCACTCAAAGTGCTCCGGCGTCAGCGTTTCCTGCAGGAGAACGAGGTCAAGGTCCTCCTCCACTATGGCCTGGAGGACCTCAGGTCTCTTGCCACGGAGCCCTTGAATGTTCCATTGGAGGACCTTGAGCCTGCCAGCGGTGGGCGGCGGGTGGGGGGAGGTCACGGGTGCCTCACCATCACTTTCTGTTTCACTCAGCTCGTGATTCATTTATATCGGTGAACAGACCCGGGAGGGGCATTGTAGTAGGGGCGGAAAGAAGGAGGGACGGGGGTGATGAAGGACTGTCGTGAGTGAGGGAAGGGGACGAAAGACGCAAATCCCTTTCAATCTCGGCCCAGAGGAAGGCCACAAGTTCCCCCTCGTCCCTGGGGACGTCATCCGGCCTGGCTAGAAGGTGTGAGATCACGCCTACCACTCGTCGCAGCATCCCGAGCAAACCGCCACTATACAGTCCGGACAGAAGGGCGGGAGTACTTGGCCTTGGGTCAGGGGAGGAGGCGGGCGTGACTCTGGGCCGAGAAAGTGTGGGGGTGGCCGTGGGCGTCGCCGTGGAATGCACAGGCGACGCCTGATCGGGCGTGGGCATAACTTCGGGTGGCGTGGAAGCGATGGGTCTGGATGGAGTGGAAGACACGGGCGCCAGTGTGGGGGAGTGGGGGGGGAGTGCCGCAGATGGCGTGGGAACAGGCGAGACAGCGACAGTGACAGGCATGGGCATGGGCGGCGAGAGTGTAGCCGGGGTGGGAGAGGGATGGGGTCCCGCAGCCTCCTGCCCTAGACTATGGTGTGCCCTCGCCTGCACCTTCCACCTCCGCCTCTGTCGCTGTGTCGGCCTATCGTGGTCCACAGTCCCCCGGGAGGATCGGGTGTCAGAGATATGGAAGAGACTCGCTAATCCCCTCGATCCCTCGCGGTCGGTGTCCAGTGCCCCCGCACCCCCCCACGCCGGCCTCGTAGGAGGCGGAGCCGGAACAAAGGAACTTGCGGCCCCGGCCGATCACCGCCGCCTGTAGGCGCCTTCCTCCTCCAGGCAGTCGTCGCAGGCGTTCAGGCAGCGGGGGTTCCAGACGTGGTGCCCCCCGAAGCAGTTGGGGCATCTGGCGTCGTGAGCTGCCGGGCCTTATGACGCCTTATGCACTGCTCGGATGGGTGCTCCTGGCTGCACACACCACACCTGACGGGGTGTTGACAGCACCCTTGCAGGTGCACCGCTGGCACCGGTAACACCGCAGGGGCTCCCTGTCGTAATGTCGCAGGGAATATTTACCCCAAGGCCCCAGGTCCAGCCTGTCAGGTGCCGCGCCAATCAGCTCCACCAGTACCTGACGGGTCGGGGCCCTGTCCCGGACGGCACGGAGGCGCCCCGCCGAGATCACGCTGGGATGATCCCGCACCGCTTCAAGAGGCATGTCGAGGGGGGTAGCGCTGGAGGACAGCTTTGAGTTGTCTCTCAGCGGGATCAAGCAACATAAGTCTGGCCGGGGCGTCCCGCTCCTGAGCCAGGCCACACATCCTATCGGTGGAGGCAAGGTCCTTGGGGGTCAGGATGTATTCGCCTCGGCAGTTTATTTTTTTTTAACAAGGCGAAAATTCCATTCTATTCATATGCATAATTTTAAGCATGAGCCCTTAAGATATATCTTACGTAATTAAGATATATCTTAAGGGCTCATGCTTAAAATGTGTCATATGTTTACCTGATAATATGGTTAACTATTATAACGTACAGCTGATATTTATTTAGAAGAACCGTAGTATTCTCTTCTCCTGGCATCAAATATCAGGCAGTAAGCAGCAAGGGGTCAACATTTTTCACTTCGTTAAAAAAACAGAGTATAGTTGTGTTGCAGAACCAGCTGATGATCTGTTCCCTTGTATAGTCTTGAGCCGAAGAACAGTATTGCTGTAAATAGATAGGGTTAAGTGAGAGGTTAAATAAATATAAGGTAAACAATACGTTAATAGTGAAATATATACGTATGGTTTTAAGGTAAACAAGGCGAGGGCAGCTTTAAAGGCACTCACGCGGAAGAAAACAAATCAGGCAACAATTAACCGCGCACGTAAACAGTCACCCCGGGGCGTTGTTGGCGAGGTCACAACAATTATAGTACAGAAGGTGATCAAAAGTTCCGGTACAGTTTCCTTCCGATTGGAATTCAAGGAAGAAAACCAAAAATATTCTAAAACACAATCTGTATACCGAGAGATTTCTCATTCTGCCTTTCTAACATTCTCTCTCTCTCTCTCTCTCTCTCTCTCTCGCTCTCGCTCTCGCTCTCGCTCTCGCTCTCGCTCTCGCTCTCGCTCTCGCTCTCGCTCTCGCTCTCGCTCTCGCTCTCGCTCTCTCGCTCTCTCGCTCTCTCGCTCTCTCGCTCTCTCGCTCTCTCGCTCTCTCGCTCGCTCTCGCGCTCGCGCTCGCCCTCTCGCTCTCGCTCTCGCTCTCGCTCTCGCTCTCGCTCTCGCTCTCGCTCTCGCTCTCGCTCTCGCTCTCTCTCTCTCTCTCTCTCTTCTCTCTCTCTCTCTCTCTCTCTCTCTCTCTCTCTCTCTCTCTCTCTCTCTGTGTGTGTTGTGTATCACGATTGTTCATGACACGTGACAATTTGCCGCTATTTTTCAGGCCAACTCTCTCTCTCACTCACCATTCCTCCACTCTCCTTCTTCCCTCCCTCTCCTTTTTCACCCTCCTCCTCATTCACTCCCTCGCCTTCTCTCGCCTTTTTCGCACAATCTCCCTCTTCGCTTCACACTGCCTCTTCCTCCTCCTCCTCCTCCTCCTCCTCTTCTTCTCTCTCCTCCTCCTCCTCCTCATCCCTCTCCTCATCTCCTCTCCTCTCCTCCTCTCCCCACCCATCTTTCTCAGCGTATTACCGGGAGTGAGGGGGAAAATTTGCTCTGTAAATCTCACCGGAATTACCAAGGTTCTATTTTTCTTGAAAATGTGTTTCTGGCGGTTATAAAAGTTGAATATAATGGTGAAAATGATGATAATGATGATAATGACATTGATAGTGATGATGATAGTAGTAATATGTCCTAGTAATCAGGCTAGAATAATACCACCACCACTGCCACCACCACCGCTGCCAACACCATCATTACCACGACCCCAACACTACAAATGGATTCTCTCGAGATTCTTTCTTCTCTTGGAAATACTGAAGGATGCTGCACCATTTTGCCACCGCGCTGACGGAGCACCGCTATGACGTGCCTGCCTGTGTCTGTCTGGCCAAGATCTGCGGGGCTTGTGTGCCTCTGTGTGCCGCCAGGTGTGATTATTGACCGGGTTTTGTTGCGCCTACCTCTCCTTGTTTCCTCTTTTCTTACATAAGTGTGTATACAAGGGAAATGACAGGTATAGTAAATCAGGCTCTTCTTGTTGCAGGATTCTTAGTTTTATCATGAAGTCTATGCATATTTTGATAATACTTTCAATTATTCATTACGACCACAGATTTTACTATTCATCCTTAATACTTCCATACAATCCGGTTTTGTTTACGTCTGTTCATTAATATGCTTTGGTTTTCATTCATTTTGTTTGATCTTAATGGCGGCTTCCCTTATTCCCATCATTTCCCATTGTTTGTCTTTGCTTTGATAGTCTTAGCTTTTTGTCGCATGGTTTGTATAATTACGTGTCGCTGCTTTACGTCGGATTTCTTTTCTTTTTGCTTTTTTATCCTGATGGTTGCGTCCTTCTTCCCATCTTTTTCTCATTTTTCATCTTTACGTTGATATGTTTAGCTTTGTATCCCATGTTATATATAATTTCGTGGCCCCGTGTGCTGCTTTACGTGGGATTTCTTCACGTACACATGCCAGCCAGAAACCACGCACGCCAAACCTTGGCATAGTCGTGAAAGATAAATTGTGCGACATTTGACTTGAGCAAAGTTTGGAATGAGAGATGCGTCTTGCCTCGCCGGGCTGCTCTGGAGTGCGGGATTTTTCGTTCCGTGTTCACAAATGCCTGACTTTCCTGGATCCACAGACACATTCTTGGGCGTCCAAAGACTCAAGAATGAGGATGTTGGTCATAAATTGTTTAATAATAATAATTATTTAAATAAAAATTTATTTAAATAGAGAAAAATAATTACTTTTCTTCTTTTGCCGCTACGTAGTCGGATGTGATGCTCAGAAATTCAATAAAAGCGTTGCGCGATATTAAAATGACAAACTTCGCTTGTAATAATAATAATGATAATAATGTTATTGTCACCCGAAGGCATACAGGAAAAACAACAACATAATATACAGACATGAGGGAATGAACCAAAGTAATAACGCAAATAAAATATAATATATACATGTGGCCAATATAAACATTGCTGTTACATAATGCCAGATACTTTTGTCTGCACCGCAAAATAAAGGTTTTATACACGAGCATCTTTGTGTATTTTATTTTCATGCCTTTAACTTAATATTATTGCGACACTATATCCTTAGGCTGAATGATCGTAATGATAATGATGATAATGGCAACTACACACTTATTATAAGCAATGCTACTCATACCTTAAATTCCCAAGACCGAAAACAAAGCTATACGTTAAATAAATAATGAGATTAAAATTTTGTCTATGTTTCCGATCTGGAATCACAAGTGTCGCGTCAGGGCCGATGCATAATGAGAACATAAGAACATAAGGAAGCTACAAGAGGCTGCGAGACCTACACGTGGTAGTTCCTGTTGCTTAACACTACCTACATCCACCTTTCGTCCCCTTCCATGAAATTATCTAGCCTCCTTTTGAAAATAAAACTCCTTATTGACTCCGCACTAACTACCCCACGACTGATTCCATTCCAATGATTTACCACCCTATTTGTGAACCAGTTTCTCCCCATTTCCTTTTTAAATCTACGGTTTTACAGTTTGAGTCCGATTCCAGGGCAACAGACTCGGGACTCCATTTACAATCAAAGGTCTGAACTTTACTTTACGTAGCAAACGGAGCAAACTTGTTTACTTTAACTTTAAGTTTTGTTTCGGGTGAATTTCTCTTAAACCTTCCATGACGTCCATAAGCTATACGCTCGATGAAAACTATTTCGTCAGCAATTTCTGTTATGTTTTTTCTTTCACCTTTACCATAGGTCCAGAAAGAGATATATTGTTAACGCTTGATATTACGTAAGTGTTATATATATATAATATATATATATATATATATATATATATATAGATATATATATATATAATATATATATATAATATATATATATATATATATATATATATTATATATATATATACTAATATATATATATATATATATATATTACCTTTCCCGTCTTTGTGTCTCGGCTCCAAGTATGAAATAGTGCACGTTCTTGAGGTTTACGTAAAGGTTATTCTGTATCGATTGACTGATGTCTATTTATTATACTACATATCCAGAGTGAGAATTTAGCTTCATTTTCTTAACTGTTGCTACGTCGCAATTTTAGCCATTCATGAGCACGTTAAAACGGTGATGTTGTGGTCGGTTTGTAAGGCTTTTTGATATATGTCTGCCATGACCAAGCTTAAATCTAAAGGATAAAGACATCAACAGCTCTCTTTTCTGATCCTGAGAGCGCCTCTTAACCAGCAATGCGAGTATCCTGGTGGTCATCCCTAGGCTGCTGTCGCCGTGTATGAGATGTCTTCGCTTAAAGGCTGCCTTAGGTGTCCTCTGCCTTCGCAGCTAGTCCATATAAGCCTCTTGGTCCATATAAACCTCCTCCATATAACCTATTACTTGCCTACATTCACCTCATTGATACACTAAAGTCTAAACTCATTGATAACTAAATAACCAAACTAAGATAAAACTAAAGATAAAACTAAATAGATAACTAAACAGATACTAAAATAGATTAAATAAAATATAACTAAATAGATAATTAAACCTACATAGAGGAGTGTAGGGAGTGACCGTGTGTACTGGCGCGAAGGGCAGACCCAAAGGGCACAATCAGAACCCACTTTTCTCTCCTAAAACACAGTAATCGAGGCAGCAGGCGTTCGGCTATTGCTTCTTTGTCCATCATTACGAGATCGATGGCGGAATATTAATGAATGGCCTCACTGAATCATGCACCTTAGATTATATCTAAGTGGGGACATAGATAGTCGATACCAATGCATTAAATTCCTCCTGCAAGTAATAATTAATCGCATGTCACCATACTGGCAGCGAGGCGTGACACAAGGAGTAATGAGGTGTTCAGTAAGGTCTTCGTCAGCTTCGTCAGTCCCAAGTGCAATAGCCAAGAGAAGAGTTGACAAGATTTGATCAGCTGCCCTTGAAAGTTGAATGAATGAGAAATGTTAGTATAAGGCCCGAAAACTAATTAAAATGTTTGAGTATAGTATCCCAGTAGGTGAAATAACCAAGGGAAAGAGTTGACAAGATTGTTAACTAAGGAGACGAAGTTAAGGAGGACCTATGAAGCGATACTAAAGCGTCAAAGGTCACAAGAAGAAGAAGAAGAAGAAGCACTTAATTCTGCGTGGGGAAGGGAAATAACGATGAAAAACATAACACACATACCATTTCTCGACATTAAAAGAATAATACAGTGAATTATTCGTGAGCCATAAGAACTTAATGTCAGTCAGCCACCGTATTATTAACCTGTTGACGTTTATGGTTGTGGAGGGAGAGAGGTAAGGTTACACGACCTTTCGAGCGAATTACTTTTCGAGCGAAAGACGATTCGAGCGAATGACTTTTCGAGCGGAGGACCATTCGAGCGAATGGCTATTCTTATACAGGTCGCATCATTATGTGTCTGAAGGGGCATATATTCTACTGCAGGCACGGAGTAGGTGGCCAGTTGATATATCTTTGTTTTTGTAGCGTTGCCACAGCTTTTCAAGCTTTGCCTAGACTTGCTTGTATACTTTTCGTGTTGACCTGGATAGCTTGTTCTGGGCAACAAGCTGGGTCTGCAGAGTGACTGTCTTGGCCTCCCTGTGCAGCCCCCTGTGTTTTTTCTGAATATTTATATATCAGGTATATCAACATACTCTTGATCATCAGCATTGGAATAAATGTCCTTTGTAAAAAGTAACATCAATTTCTCTGTCGGTTAAACTCATTGCAACAGTACGTGTTATTTCAATGCATGAATGCACGGACATGTCATGTATTTTCTAAACTCTTGTGTTGCAAGTCACTCACGCCAGCTAATGTGTGTCCTCCTCTGATCACGGCAGCTGTAGTAGAGAGTAAACTGTGTCTGACAGTCTCTCTGAGTCTCTCTCCTTATAGACTTAGAAGTTAGAGAGAGGCTGAAGGGAGGGTGGGCCTTGAAGGTGTAAATGAAGGTGTGGCATGACCCAGGCCAATATAATTAATCATCCCTAGGGATGTCAGTCGTGACCTCCGTGAGAGGTCACGACTGAGGTCCTAATCAGGTCAAAGTCCAGTCGTGATAATCCTCCTTGACGATAATTGTTGTGATAATCCTTCTTGAGGATTATCATGAACGGGTGCAAATGTGTCAGGCCAAAAAACAGGCTAAAAACCGCCAACCGCGACCATCGTTTTTTTCCCCAACCTTTTCTAAAAAGAGCCCATTTGGGCTGGTAAACCGCGGCCCTGGCAACCCTGCCCGGGGTGCCGTCAGGACATTTAATTTAGAGGGTAGTGAGGTCACGTCAGGTAATGCACACACACACACGCACAGGGTACAGTACCTGACCTGACCTCACTACTCTCTACCTGGAATGCCCTGACGGCACCCCACCCACCTTCCTCTGTCCCGTCCACACTAGGAAAATTTGTTTGGAAACATTGTTTCCAAACTGTTAGCAAACATTTGGGAAGCAATTTAATTGGGCGTTAAAGGTTCATTTATTTCCCATCCAGAATGGGAAACGTCGAGAAACATGTGTGTGTGTGTGTGTGTGTGTGTGTGTGTGTGCGTGCGTGTAGGTGTGTGTGTGTAGGTGTAGGTGTGTGTGTGTGTTGGTGTGTGTGTTGCGTGTGCGTATGCGTGTGTGCGCGCGCAGGTGTGTGTGTTGCGTGTTCTTGCGTGTGTGTGCGCGTGCAGAGGTAGCTACACGAGGCCGTGAGACCTACACGTGGTAGTTCCTGTAATATTACTGGTTATATGATTATAGATAATAGCAATGAAATAGTAGCGATGGCAGTCATTTAAAGAGATAGTAATTAAAGCATCAATAATAATGAAAACTATAAAAGTAAAATTTACGTAGGTGAGGAGACTAGCTGCCCCTCCTAGTAAGTCATGGCAGAAGTGGCAAGGGGATAACACCTGCTGGGGAACCTGACCTGACCTCACTCCCCTCTACCTGGAATGTCCTGCCGGTAGTATTTATAGAAACAGGACGCCTAGCTGTTACGCCTTTGTGTGTGTGTGTGTGTGTGTGTGTGTGTGTGTGTGTGTGTGTGTGTGTGTGTGTGAACGTTGATTAAAAGAAAAAGTGAGTGCATTATAACGTCTATTATAACGTATAAATCTACCATTATTTCAGCCAGAAACGGTTCAGTTAGGTTAAATGAGACTAGGTTAGGTTAGAGGTGGGGTTTGGTTTAGTAACAGATGATATCAAGAACGAAATTTTTTTTATCAATACTACGGCAGTGAGAAGCGGGGCAAGGTTTGCGGGTCGGGGATCCCCCCTATACCCGTAAACAAAAATATATTTCCGACAAAAACAAGTGCCAGATTCATTCCATACACATCAAAACTATTCAGGAAAACTAAGTTTGGTAATCCGCTCGAAAAAGTATTCGCTCGAATCGTCCTCCGCTCGAAAAAGTATTCGCTCGAATCGTCCTCCGCTCGAAAAAGTATTCGCTCGAATCGTCCTACGCTCGAAAGGGTATTCGCTCGAATCGTCCAGACACCAGAGGTAAGGAGGGGAGGCGGAGAGGTAAGGAGGGGAGGAGGAGAGGTAAGGAGGAGAGGTAAGGAGGGGAAGGAGAAGGGTAAGGAAAGGACTGTTGTGAAGGAAACTTTTTGTCATCTGTGATTGGTTGGCGTCTTTAAGGAGGATGTGAGGCGATGAGCGTGTGTCGTCTCGTCTGGTCTCGCTCTGATGAAGTGAGAAATAGATGAGGATAAATAGCTAATCTTTCAGACAGTTACGTGTGTGTTGAGGATGAAAGATGATTATTTTTGTGTGTGAGATCGTCGAACATTCTCTCTCTCTCTCTCTCATCCCTTTCTCTTCTTCGAATCTTCTCTCTCCCCTCTATCTCTCTTCTCTCTCTCTCTCTCTCTCTCATCTCTCTCTCCTCCTCTCTCGTCTTCTCTACTCTCTCTCTCTCTCTCTCTACTCTCTCTCTCTCTCTCTCTCTCTCCTCTCTCTCCTTCTCTCTCTCTCTCTCCTCTCTCTCTCTCATCTCTCTCTCTCTCTCTCTCTTCTCGCTTCTCTCTCTCTCTCTCTCCATCTACGTAGCTCTCTTCTTCTCTCTCTCTCTCTCTCTCCTCCTCTCTCTCTCTCTCTTCTCTCCTACTCCTCTCGTCTTCTCTCTCTCTCTCTCATCTCTCTCTCGCTCTCTCATCTCCTCTCTCTCTCTCATCTCTCTCTCTCTCTCTCTCTCTCTCTTCTCTCTCTCTCTCTCTCTCGCTCCTCTCTCTTCTTTTCCTATCTCTCTCTCTCTCTCTTCTACTCAAGTTACTCCTCTTTCTCTCCTTCTCTCTTCTCTCTCTATACTTCGCTCATCTCCTCACCTCTCGTCCATCATCTTATTTACATTTAGTCTCTGTATTCTTTGTATCCACATAATTCTTTTTTGTTCTTACCCACTCTTTTCTCTCAGCCACATCTCAAGCTTCTATTCTCTGTACGCAATCTTACTCTCCTTTACTATACAAAATCTCTTCCTTCATTTATAACATTTTAGTTTCTGGATAACTTGCAATACATAACAGTTTGAATATGTTTGTTTCTTAGCCGCGATCATTAGGTATCAGAAAATGCACAGGAAACCGATATTTGTTTTTTACGAATCAAAATCCATGAACACATTCATTAGCTATATACGACATTTATCATGCGATGGAAATGCAACTAGATATCATGATTTCATTTTCAGCATACGTCATACCATATCTCTTAACACATTTAAGGCATGGTAAAAGAAGCGGACGGATATTTTCGTCTCTTTTTTAACTGAGCTGAAAAATCCTGGACCTTCTGCTAATGACTAGATATTGCATGGCCGGAAAGAACTTGTAGATTTATCTCAATTCAGCTGTCTTTTCATGTATACCTATATATCAGGAAACTATAGGAAGTAAAGATGAGCGTGACAGTTTATAAATTTTCGCCTTTAACATAAAATCCTAGACCTCCATTGCTTGCTTATCAGCACTGATACCCGGTTGATCCCCGCAACAAGACCATTTATCAGCTTCTCAATTTTACAGCTGTGCCTTATCATGTTAACCTTTACTGTTCGGCTTCGATGTTAAATCAAGGACCTAAGTGAACACAACCGCTCTCATGACTAACCGCTTGCCCACACCACCACCGTTGCCATAACCCCCGTCTGCCACACACCACCACAGCTGCCATATACACACTTCCGCTTCGTTGCGACCACCACACCACCACCACTGCCATAAAACCCGCCGTCTGCCCACCACACCCCCACTGCCATAAACCCGCCGTCTGCCCACCACCACCACCACCATTGCCATAAACCCGCCGTCTGCCCACCACCACCACCGCTGCCATAAACCCGCCGTCTGCCCACACCACCACCGCTGCCATAACCCGCCGTCTGCCACCACCACCCCCGCCACCCTCCCCACACCACCACCAGCTGCCATAAACCGCCGTCTGCCCATCACCACCACCACTGCCATATAACCCGCCGTCTGCCCACCACCACCAACCACCACTGCCATAAACGCGCCGTCTGCCCACCACCACCACCACTGCCATAAACCGCCGTCTGCCCCACACCACCACCCACTGCCATAAACCCGCCGTCTGCCCACCACCACCACCACCAAAACCACCGCACCACCACCACCACCGCTGCCCATAACCCGCCGTCTGCCCATCACCACCACCTGACCCGTGCCACTTACCACCACCACCGCTGCCTAAACGTTCCTGTCATGCCCATCACCACCACCCGCCTGCCATAAACCCGCCGTCTGCCCACACACCACCACCACCACCACTGCCATAAACCCGCCGTCTGCCCACCACCACCACCACCATCGCCATAACCCGCCGTCTGCCCACCACCACCACCATGCCAACCCACCACCACCAACCACCACCACCACCACCACCACCAACCCCACCACCACCCCCACCAGACATAAAGACAACATGCCTTTACTATACCTACTATCTGTACTATACTTTACTACTATCTGTACCTATACTACTACTATCTGTACTATAATGTACTACTATCTTACTATACTTTACTACTCTCTGTAGTCTGTACTATACTTTAAAAGTCTATATATCTTGACCACCCCACCACCACCACCACACTACATCCACCACCACCACCACCACCACCACCACACACCACCACCACCACCACCACCACCACCACCACCACCCCCCCACTACACCACCACCACTACCACCACTACACCACCACCACCACCACCACCACCACACCACCACCACCACCACCACCATACATCACCACCACCACCACTACATCCACCACCACCACCACCACCACCACACCACCACCACCACCACCACCATCACTACCACCACCACCACCACTACCACCAACCCCACCACCACACCACCACCACCACACCACCACCATTACATCCACCACCACCACTACCACCCTACCACCACCACCACCACTACATCCACCACCACACCACCACCACCACCCACCACCCTACATCCACCACCACCACCACCACCACCACCATTACATCCACCACCACCACCACCACTACCAACACCACCACCACTACCACCACCACACACCACCACCACCCACCACCATACATTCACCACCACCACCACTACATCCACCACCACCACCCACCCCACCACCACCACTACACCACCACCACCACCACCACCACCACCGCCACCACCACCACCACCACCACCACCACCACCACCACACCACCACCACCACCGCCACCACCACCACCACCACCACCACCACCACCACCACCACTACCACCACCCACCACCACCACCATTCATCCACCACCACCACCACTACATCACCACCACCACCACCACCACCACCACCACCACCACCCACCACACCACCACCACACCACCACTACATCCACCACCACATCCACCACCACTACCACCACCACCACCCCCTACCAGCACCACCACACACCACCACCACCACCACCACCACCACCACCACCACCACCCCCACCACCATTACATCCACCACCACCACCACCACTACATCCACCACCACCACCACCCCACCACCACCATACCACCACCACCACCACCACCATACATCCACCACCACCCCCTACTACACCACCACACCACCACCACCACCACCCCCCACCACCACCACTACATCCACCACCACCACCACCACCACCACCACCACCACCGCCACCACCACCACCACCACCACCACCACCACCATCCCACCACCACCACCATCACCACCACTACCACCACTACCACCACCACCACCAGTGGCAAGGAAGACTGTGATTTATTAGTGGCAAGGAAGACTGTGATTTAGTAGTGGCAAGGAAGACTGTGATTTAGTATGGCAAGGAAGACTGTGATTTATTAGTGGCAAGGAAGACTGTGATTTAGTAGGGGAAAGGGAAAAGACTGTGATTTAGTAGTGGCAAGGTAGACTGTGATTTAGTAGTGGCAAGGAAGACGGTGATTAGTAGTGGCAAGGAAGACTGTGATTTAGTAGTAGCAAGGAAGACTGTGATTTAGTAGTAGCAAGGAAGACTTTGATTTAGTAGTGGCAAGGTAGACTGTGATTTAGTAGTGGCAAGGTAGACTGTGATTTAGTATGGCAAGAAACTGTGTTTTAGTAGTGGCAAGGAAGACTGTGATTTATAGTGGAAAGGAAGACTGTGATTTAGTAGGGGAAAGGGTTTAGACTGTGATTAGTATGGCAAGGAAGACTGTGATTTAGTAGGGGAAAGGAAGACTGTGATTTAGTAGTGGCAGGAAGACTGTGATTTAGTAGGGGCAAGGTAAGACGTGATTTAGTCGAATAATTTTGTTTTCTAGATATTTAACTGCCGTCTCAATTCGAGTTAGAAAAGGAGTTTAGGGTTTTTCTCTATCTGTGTGTGGCTACAGACTCCCAGGTGGCGACAAGTAAAAAAATAATGACCGTATACAATGATAGTCGAAAAAATATAATCCGTATTGCTTTATTTTTTTATTTTTTTTAATATACCGGAATTAGAAAAATAATCACAGCACCGATCTGGATGCTGAATTAATAACACACACACACACACACCCCACACCACACAAACACACACACAGACACACAGACACCCCAGACCCCCCCCCCCCCCTACCCCCACCCACACCCACCCCACAACCCACACACACACCCACACACACACACACAGACATAGACATAGACATAGACATAGACATAGACACAGACACACAGCCATAGACACAAGACACAGACACACAGACACAGACACAGACACACAGACACACACACAGCCCACACACATTACACAGATACAGCAACACACACCACACCCCACACACACACACACACACACACACAGACAGACACAGACACAGACACAGACACACACACACACACCTAAGACACACCACACACCACACACAGACACACACACACCACACACACTGACACACAAACACACACACACACACAACACACAAACCTGCAAATGAGGACAAAAAAATCAAGCTTTAAAAGATCCTCCAAATTGTTGCCGGGGGCGGGGTTTTTGTGCGACATTCCTCACACATTGCAATTACTGTTATGCACTCCTTCAGTCTTTGTGCCACACTTGTTAAGCTGACCAAAACCATGTCATTACTGCCTTCATGTCTGGTTATGGGGGATATAAATGGAAGTATTCGCAAGGAGAAATAAGAGGAATATGAAGAAATACATTACTTTTCTTTCCGTTGTTCTTAAGGAGCATACACTAAGTGCAGCTGACCGAAAACTGCGGTTCCCGTGCAGCTTATCGCTGGGGCAACTGACTATACTGGTCGTATGGCGATCAGTTGCAGGCCACAAACCCCGCGGGCGCATAGCAGTGTGTTTTACAAGTATTTTACAAGTGTTTTACAATGGTAGATCTTTTTATCGTAAATAGAAACTATATATATATATATATAAAAATATATATATATATATATATATATATATATATATATATAAATATATATATATATATATATATATATATATACTATAATAATAGCAATAGAAATAACGGTAGCAGCAATAAGTAGAGCCGTGGGGTAGGCGGGAGCAGTGTGTATAAGTGAGGCTGGGAAGGGTCGCTACCGAGAAGCAGGTATGGCGGGAAAAACTCTGCGGTGACGCCTTGCCGCGTTTCACTAACTCCGTAGTTTTTATTATTATTTTTAGGGGGGGGGGGGGCTAAAGGATGAAAAAGTCAAAGGAAAAGGAGAAAGAAGAAAGAAAAAAGGAAAGGGGGAGGGATTGACGAAGACGAAGAAGGATATAGGGAAGACAAAAAAAAAAAACAAAATAAAAAAAAAATAGAAAAGTATATAAAAAAAAAAAAAAAAAAAACGATAACAAATATATATTAACACAAACGACTGACAAATTTTGACTCCGCACCGCCATAGTTTACCAGCGGCCAGCCGATGCCAGTTTCTGCTGCTGCTGCGCTGGGTGCTGCTGCCATGATACTTGCATGTCACCAGTGAGAATAAAGTGTCAAGGCAGAAACAAAAACAAACTTTTCCCATACCCTAAATTCCTACCAAGTAACGGTCGTAAAAGTGACATTAAATTTAAAAAAGAGTGTCATTCCGATGTGTCGTTGTATCGCTATTTTTTTTTGCATAGCGGGGTTAACGTCTCACTCATTATCGGGGAAAGTGATCCGAAAAATAAAAAATTAAAAAATTTAAATCCCATTGATTTTCAGTGACCTCCGATTCCCACTCACGATTCTGATTCACAAACTAGATAAAGAAATCGCTTCAGTATTAAACATGCTTAAGGGACAAGAATAACTACTAGAAAATAAGCCCGTCAGTGTGGCAAGGTGGTAGAGACGTGAGTTCGCAATGTGCAGCGTCCCTGTGCATTCGGTCAGCGGTTTGAGTCCGCCTAGTTTTGTGCTGACGTGGCGCGCTTTGTATAGTCAATAACCTTGTAGTTGGTACTTTTCAAAGTGTTAGATAGGATGAAAATCTTATCTTATATAGAAAATAATATAAAAAAAACCCCGTGGAAGCCTGGAGTTGGATACCTGGAGGAAAAATTTAATAATGTTTTTTTTTGTGTGTGGTGGTGGTGGTGGTGGTGGTGGTGGTGGGGGTGATGGTGGTGGTGTGTGGTGGTGGAGTAGTGGTGGGGGGTGTTTTAGGGAGTGGTGGTGGTGGTGGATTTAGTGGTGATGGTGGTGGTGGTGGTGGTGGTGGTGGTGGTGGTAGTGGTGGTAGTGGTGGTGATGGTGGTGGTGGTGGTGGTGGTGGTGTGTGGGTGGTGGTGGTGGTGGGATTTTAGTGGTGGTGGTGTTGGATGTAGTGGTGGTGGTGGTGGATGTAGTGGTGGTTGGTGGTGGTGGGTGGTGGTGGTGGTGGTGTATGGGGGTTTGGTGGTGATGGTGGTGGTGGTGGTGATGGTGGGTGGTGGGGGTGGTGGTGGTGTGGTGGTGGTGGTGGTGGTGGGGTGGTTGGTGGGGATGTAGTGGTTTGGTTGGGGTGGGGGTGGTGGTGGTGGGTGGTGGTGGGGTGTAGTAGTGGTGGTGGGGGATGTATGGTGGTGGTGGTGGTGGTGGTAGTGGTGGGTGGTGGTGGTGGTGGTGGTGGTGGATGGTGGTGGTGGGGTGGTGGGTGGGGGTGTTGGTGTGGTGGTGGGGTGGTGGGTGGTGGTGGTGGTGGTGGTGGGGGGTGGTGGTGGTGGTGGTGGGTGGTGGTGGTGGTGGTGGTGGTGGTGTGGGGAGTGGTGTTGGGGTGTGGGGGGTGGATGTAGTGGTGGTGGTGGTGGTGGGGGTGGTGGGGGTGGTGGTGGTGGTGGTGGTGGGGGTGGTGTGGTGGTGGTGGTGTGTAGGTGGTGGTGGTTTGGGTTGGTGGTGGTGTGGTGGTGTAGTGGTGGGGGTGGTGGGTGGTGGTGGGGTGGTGGTGGGGTGGTGGTGGTGTGGTGGTGGTGGTTTGGGGGTGGTGGTGTGGGGTGGGGATTGGGGTGGTGGTTTTAGGTGGTGGTGGTGTTGAAAGGTAATTTGGGGGTGGGGTAAGGGGTGGTGTGGTAGGGGGGGGGGTGGTGGTGGTTGGTGGTGGGGTGGTGGGTGGTGGGGGGGGGGTGGGGTGGTGCTGGTTGTGGGGGTGGGGGNTCTCTCTCTCTCTCTCTCTCTCTCCTCTCTCTCTCTCTCTCATCCCCTCCTCTCTCTCTCCTCTCTCTCCTCTCTCTTCTCTCTCTCTCTCTCTCCTCTCTCTCTCTCTCTCTCTCTCTCTCTTCTCCTCTCTCTCTCTCTCTCTCTCTCTCTCTCTCTTTTTTTATTTACTTTTCAGTCTCTGTATCTTGTATTCACATAATTTATATTGTTTGGTTCTTAGGCCGCGACTCTTTGTCTTAGAAAATCCACAGGAAACCAAAGCATATATATGTTTTGTACGCAATCAAGAACTCGTCAGTGATAACACAAATATTTTTAAAGCATATATACGTAACATTTATTATGGATGAACACTTGCAAATAAATAACATGTTTATTGAATATCGTGATAATTTTTTTTCAAGCATCAATTAAGGTGATCGAAAAATGCCGGACGGATATTTTCGTCTCCTTTTCTTCTGACAAAATCCATTGGACGCTTCATTAGATATAGACTCTGCATGCGCCTGGAAAGTCAACGTAGAT
>JACEEZ010003076.1:326970-329470 GCA_016584305.1 Chionoecetes opilio
GGCAGTGGTGGTGGTGGTGGGCAGACGGCGGGTTTATGGCAGTGGTGGTGGTGGTGGTGGTGGGCAGACGGCGGGTTTATGGCAGTGGTGGTGGTGGTGGTGTGGGCAGGACGGCGGGTTTATGGCAGCGGTGGTGGTGATGGGCAGACGGCGGGTTTATGGCAGCGGTGGTGGTGGTGGTGGCGGTGGTGGTGGTGGTGGTGATGGGCAGACGGCGGGTTTATGGCAGCGGTGGTGGTGGTGGGCAGACGGCGGGTTTATGGCAGCGGTGGTGGTGGTGGCAGACGGCGGGTTTATGGCAGTGGTGGTGGTGGTGGTGGGCAGACGGCGGGTTTATGGCAGTGGTGGTGGTGATGGGCAGACGGCGGGTTTATGGCAGTGGTGGTGGTGGTGGTGGTGGTGGGCAGACGGCGGGTTTATGGCAGCGGTGGTGGTGGTGGGCAGACGGCGGGTTTATGGCAGCGGTGGTGGTGGTGGGCAGACGGCGGGTTTATGGCAACGGTGGTGGTGGTGGTGGGCAGACGGCGGGTTTATGGCAGTGGTGGTGGTGGTGGGCAGACGGCGGGTTTATGGCAGTGGTGGTGGTGGTGGGCAGACGGCGGGTTTATGGCAGTGGTGGTGGTGGTGGGCAGACGGCGGGTTTATGGCAGTGGTGGTGGTGGTGGGCAGACGGCGGGTTTATGGCAGCGGTGGTCCCTTTCCCTTGATTTCCCTTAACACGAAGCCAAACAGTAAAAGCTACAGCTAATGGTTGACACAAAGCTGTAAAACCCATTAGAAGCCTTGCATAAATGGTCATTGTTGCGGGAGGGATTCGAACCCGGGTACACGTGGCTTGCAATAACCAAGCAAATCTATAGTCTAATTTTTTTAAGAGGCGAAAATTTCATTCTATCTTAAGGTCTCATGCTTATAATTATACCTATGTTTACCTGATAATATGGTTAACAATGATAAAAGACAGCTGAAATTGAGAAGAACTGTACAATTCCCTTCTCCTGGCATCAAATATCAGTCAGTAAGCAGCAAGGGGTCAGGATTTTTCACCTCGTTAAAAAAAAAACTGAGTAGAACCTGTCACCGCCTCTTTCTTTACCTTGCCATCTATTGTTCCGGCTCAGGTATTGACGATTCCTGGAAAAATCGTATCAGATATCTAGTTGACTTTCCAGGCGCATGCGAGTCTATATCAAGTAAGTCCAATGATTTTGTCAGAAGAAAAGGAGACGAAAATATCCGTCCGGCATTTTCGATCAGGCGCTATGCAAGTGCAATCNGCCCAGACCACGAGAATGGATTGGGTGATGACTTTTTTCATAAGTAATATTTAATGCTTTTATTTTATCTTCAGCTTTTTTACGTGTTTCTGAAACTGGATATTGTTTTTTTTCTGCATATTTTGCTGAGCGTTCTGCGTTAACTTTTCTTATTCACTCTACCTTCACTCCCAATCTTCCTTACATATGGATTGTCTGTTGTTAGCCAAAAATTACGAAAAGTACTAATTAACAATTAGCTAGTGACAAGGTACTAACAGTCATTCTATAACCATGTTCCTTGTTTGTTTTGTTTAGAGGATATGCCTCAGAGCCATAGTGATCTACCGCTGCTGCATATTAGTGTTGGCCGAAGCCACCACCCCGGGGGGGGGGTTAAAACCCCCCGGGCTGGCACCCGGTACCCATTCACTGCTGGGTGGACAGGGGTTAGGGATTTAAGAAAGACCACCCATCTATCTTTCGCTCCGCCCGGGGATCGAACCCGGGACTTCTCGGTTGTAAGCCGAGCGTGCTAACCACTACACTACGGAGTTCCCCTCCGTTCTCCCTCCATTGCTTACATTCACTAAAAACTGTCTAATGGCACCCAAATTACAATGGAAATGACGTTCTGGGTCTCAAGGGGTTAATGATGATGGTGGTGGTAAGGGTGAACATGCAATCCTGTATTCTTCTTATCTTTCCTTGAGAGTTCCTGGAAAGTATTTGATCGTGTTAGTATATTTCCATCACGGTTCGATCATTCAATTTCCTGTTTTTTTCCATTTTTTTATAGTTGACGTGATATGGAAATGAACTCAATATATTTTTCTCGTGTTTATTGTTTCTTTAATGGTTTTGATGTCCTTTTGACCGACCAGAAAAGTTACTAATCTATTGGACAGACATGATTTCCCTTTGCATTAGAATATTTAGATGTTTTTTTTCTCTCGCATAAGATCTGTTTTCTTGCTTTCATCCTTTACCGTAGATAACAGTATAGTCGCCAGCTGCAATAATGTCGCCAGGCGCCAAATATTACGAATGATAGCATCACTACTGCTGTATATGTGCCACTGAAGATGATACACAGTAGTTTATATCATGACTGTATAGTCTACCCTGTTTCAGCGTTGTTTTATGCTTTGTATCTGCAAGTATAGACGGCTTCAAATTTCGCTACTCGGTTTTTTTTCGGGCGACGACAATGGCGGGAGGACACTCAGAACATAAACACGAAC
>JACEEZ010003077.1:0-11925 GCA_016584305.1 Chionoecetes opilio
AGATGTATACTTTCTTGACAATCCCCCTTTGCCATGTGTTCATTCTTCCCCCTCTGTCAATAGTATTCTGCCATATAATGTCTTGGGTGTCTGAATATAGCATATTTCCCTTAACTACACACTTTGATGAACATGTTATTGCTCGGCAAAGAAAATTACACCGGCTTCCACATTTTCTTTATTTCAGGTAAAAGGGACGGCGGTGGCAGACACAGCCCCACACTTGGGGAGGGGAAGGACCCCCAGACCAAACTTTTCATGGAAGCCAAAGAGGCGAGGGGACCACCAGACCAAACAATCTTCATGGAGGGGACCCCCCATCCCAAAGACCAGGGAAGCCCGGGGGACCCTCCTTTCATCGGCGTGGGGGAGCCCCTTCCACCCCCCCTTTTGTGCCCCGGCCTTTACTGTGGAAAATAAAAAGGGAGATAGGGGTTCGAAGCTCTCCACTTTGTCATTAAATATATAAAATTTAGAGTATATGGGGCGGAGATTTTTTCTCTGAGACAGTCTCGTTAAAAGGATGGGGCAGTTCAGCGGTTTTTATCTTTTTAAAGATATTTTTCTTTTTTTAAGAGGTTTTTATTCTTTCTGAATCACTTTTAGACTTCGCCGTAGCTTGTCATGTTTGGTATCGCGTTTCGGGTCTAAAACCCTTCTTCACAGCTGGGAAGATGTTTTCCCTCGGGTTTTGAGGAGCATGATTAAGGGGAGTGGAGTGGAGTGGAGGGGGAAGACGGTTTGGGGTAAAGGAATTAAAGGGGAAAGAAGAAAAGTAAAGGGAAAAAAGTATGAAAAAAAGTCGAAGTTTTGGATAGAGGGGGCAACCCCCTTTCTATATTTTTTAAAAAAATTTTATTTTATTGTTAGCCTTTCCTTTTTTGATTTCATCTTTATCAATTATATTATTTAATTATTATCATTTAGCCCCTTTTTTAAATTTTTTCTTAACCCCCGACTGTCAAAAGACGATCAGACTAAAAAAAAAAAAAAAAAGAGACAAAAGTAGAAAAAATTTATATATATAATAAATAAATAAAAAAAGTGAAATTTAGCTAATAATTCCTTCTTATAAATCGTGTATATTGGTGGGGTTTTTATTTTTTTTAGCTAATGTTGGGTTTTCCCTAAACCACCCTGTTCCCTGGGGTTATTGTTTGCAATTTTCCATTATAAGGGTCTTGTAATATATTTTAAGTTGTTTTTTGTGTTGGACCTCTGTCTAAAATTTGGTTTATTGCTCCAGTTTCCCAAATTGGTGCATTCTGCTGTTTTCTTTCATATGGGTATTTTCATAAAGGGGCGCCCTTTAAAGGCTTTATTTTGAACTTTTTGTAGTGTAGCTAGCGATTTGGATAATTTTTTAGTGTATAGTTGGATATGACAGCATGGTGGGATAAATTTTATTAAATGTATTTTATATTAGTAGGAAACCCTGTAAATCTTTTTAAAGTTTTTAGTGCTGCCCTGTTTTATTTTTTTATGTTTTACTTGATTCAAAATACCTCTTCTGTAAATTTAGTCTGTTTTTTTGCCTTCGCTGGATAAGGAAAAAATTTTTCCCCTTTTAACTTATAGGGTATGTTTTTAATCCATTGGGAAAATTTTAAAATTTTGTTGAGTTCTTTTGGTTTTCCCATTTTTTTTAAAATTTTGTGTTTTTTCTATTTCTCTTACCCCCTTTAAACCCCATGAATCTTCTTGTTTTATTAGGCGGTAAAATTTGAGTGAGTCATCGGCATTTTTTTTAAAATTAGTAAAAACCTATGAAGGTGCTGGAATGTCTAGGTTAGAGTGGTGAGGGTCGGGAAAGGAGCTCCCCTAGCATCCGTTTAACCCTGAATATTTCCCTTGTAGTATTTATAGTTATGTTGCTTTTTCTTTTTTCCCAAAAAAGTGAAAATTAGTTTTTTAATGATGTCTGGCAATCCTGTTTTTTAGTATCTTTTTTTACCTTTGTCCCAGATTTACCCAAAAGGTTTTTGATACGTCTCGAAAATAAGTACATTGTTTTTTCTGGCTAGAGCTTCACTTTTTTTTCTTTTGTCACAGCCAAGCGGGTCGGTACCCCTAATCTCTAAAACCATGCTGGTTTCCGGGAGAATATTGTTAGTTTAGGTATTTAAAAATCTTTTTTTTTTAATTTTTTTTTTCAAAAATTCCCCCCCTTTGGGGACCTAAAAATAAAATGGGTCTAAAAGGTTATGGTTGTATTTTTGTCTTATTTCTTTGGTAAAAATGTTATTTTGGAAAATTTTTGAATTTGGTTACAAAATACCCTAATGTAATGAGGAATTTAAAATTTCTGTGTATATTTAATTTGCTTCCTCTGGGGGTTAACAATATTGTTTTATTTTTTTGGCTTCCCAGGGGGTGTTGTTTTTAATTTGTTTTAATATTATAATTTTTTGCGTTGTTATCTTGCATGATATAATTCGGCGAAAAATTTCTAGTATATCAGCCTTGTCTATTTGCCTTCAGGTTCCCTTTTTGCTAGGAATTTTTCTACTATAGCTCTTTTTTGGGTCGAAATTTGTTTTTTTCGGGACGATAAAAAAGACTTTTCCCAGATCTTCCTAAATACTTCCCCCTTTTCCCCCCCCCCCGGAAAAGGCTTTTTATTATTATGATAATGTATGGTGAGGTGTGTTTTTATTTCCTCTAAAATTTTTTCATTTTCCCCAGAAATCTTTGGGGGGTTTTATATAAGGTTTTAAGTTCTTTTATTTTTTTTTTCCTAGTATTAGTATATGTCTTTGCTTTTCTTTTTAAAATTTTCCCTTAGTATTTTGTAAATTTATATCTTCCCATACGTCCCCCCCCGCAGCTCAGCTTCATCTCTTGGGTTTTTTTAAGACCCCATTGAAGTGCTTGATTTTATTGCTGATATTGTTTTTATAACCATTTTAAATTTTGGTTTTGGGTTATGTTGTCTCCATAGTTTTTAAAATTATTTTACCAGTTTTTATTTTAGCATCAAAATTCCCCTATTAGTTTCCTTTTTTTTGGGCTTGCTATTTTATATTTTCTTTGATTTTTTTTTTGGTTTAAAAGCTCCCAACGGTTTCCAATTTGTTTTTTAACAGGGGGGGTAATGTAAAGCTTTTGCAGGGGTGGAAAAAATTTATTTGGGATTGGGGCTGAGACGTGAATGGTCCAGCTTCTATTATTGATTGTGGTAAACTTTTATTATTTTTTTAATAATCAGGTGTCAAGGGTTTTTGGGGGCCCAAAAAAAGGGGGGGAAAATTGGGAACCTAAATGGAAAATTTTTTGCTGTTGCTAATAATTTTTTCCCTTTCCCCACATGTTTTTGTAGGAAACCCCTAGGTATTAGTTTAGATTAAGATCTCCTAAGATGGGGGGGGGGGGGTATTTTTTGATTTCCATCGGGTTTAAGTCCGGGTATGGGGAGGTAAGGTCTTTGGGTGGGGGGTTTTTGTTCGATTGGAGGTCCTTTTTGTTTCTATAGTTATTTTCAATATACGAAAAAAATCATCTTAATTTGTGTTTGATGTTTGATTTAATGCAGTAGCGCTTCCGTCATGTAATTCGTTGTTTTTAAATTTTATTGTATTTGTTGTTAGCCAAAAGTTTAAGAGAGCATCTGATTTTTTTCCGTGACTATTAATTTGGGGTAATGTCGGGATTTTAAAACTTAAATGTTGTAAGAAAGTGTCTGTTTGTACGCCCTTGGTCGTTGTTTTTTTACATTTTTTATGCTATCCATCATACTTGTGTTATGAGAGGTGGAGTGCCATTATATTTTTTTTAGAACTTTTTTGATCCTTGTCCTTTGGTCTTTGGGGGGGTTTTTTTCCCGCTGAATCCACCCTTTTTTCTTTAAAAGCTGGTCATCTGCAAGGCCAAAAAATTTTTTAGGTCTACTTCATCATTTTTTATTAGGTAAGTATTTGTTTTTCGTAAAATTTTTTTGCGACAAACCCCCTTGCATCTCTTCTCCCCTATTCCTTTCATCAAAAAATGTCCCCTTTTAAGGTACGTGCGGGCCAACCTTCGCTTTTATGGTGATTATCTCAGGGCCCATTCTATCCCGCTTATCTGCCCCGGGGGCTTTGGTACTGGTTTTTCCTTTTTCATATTATTTCTTCGCCTCCTGTCCTCTTTTGTCCGTTTGTTACATCCCACTAGTCGTTAGGGCCCCGGAGCTTTCTTTTTTTTGCATTTAGATGCACAGAAGGGGGATTTCAGGGAAATTTATACTTTTTTTTGGAAAATTGTTCATTTTGAAAAATATATTGATTTCTTTTAATGTACCCCGGGTTAACCCGTTTTTATTAAAGTGGGGCATGTCATGGGTCAGGATAGTAGTGCCGGGGCTTTGCCTAAACTGAGTCTATTTTTGCTGGTTCTTTAATTTCTGTTTCTTGGGGTTTAAAAATTTTTTAGTGCCCTTTTTTTTTCCTTTATTTTCTCCTCTTAAATTTTTTTTCTCCGGACATTTGTAGGCTGAGTCCTGTTCCCCCCCCAGTTAATCCATTTTTTTTTCAGCTTTTCAGTCCCTCCAGTTTTTTCATGCTACTCATCTGAACATATTTTTTTAATTTTGTCCTTTTTGGGATTGGTTGGGAAGTGGTCGCCCTGGGAGCATCTCTACATTAGTGATTTGGGGAAAATATACTTCTTTTTTAATGAATGTGTGGGATGCTCATTTGAAACCTACAGACGCTTCTGCTGCTTTTGGTGCTGATTTGTTTTTGGTTTGAAGCATATTTTAATAAAAGTTTCTTTTTGGGGGGTTTTAAAAATTTGGTCTATTTCCCCCCCGTTATCCAGCTATTTTTGGGAGCGAGTTCTTTTTATTTTTCTTCAGTATTGTTATAATGTTGGGCATCCCCATTAAAGACGGCACTTTCTTTCGCCCTAAATTCTGGGGGGTAATTGGGTCAAGTTTTTCCCGCGAGGTCTTCTTTCACTGTCCTTGAAGAGTTTTTCTAGATCACGTCCCTGCGTGTCAAACTATATGGAACGTTTACATTTTTGATCTTTTTCATAACCCAATTTTTTTGGAGAGAATCTGCAATGCTTTGGTTTTTGAAGGGGGGGGGTTGGGGGTATTTTATTTTAACTCGCGCCATGGTGGTTTATTCCGTAAGTGGAAGAGGGATACACCAAAAAAATAAAACAAAAATGAAAAAATTAAAAAAAAAAAAATCCCAAAAAGACAAACTGCTCGGAGAGCAGGACCACACCTACGCTACCTACAGCTAGTGCCCTAGCGCCCCCCGCCTCCTGAAAAGGGGTCGGGGGACACGGGACAGCTGCCCCCGGGGGGCTTACCTAACCCTAAGAAGGGTTTTGCCTCACCCCTGGGCTTTTCCCATCACCACCCCTTTTAAGGGCCCCCCCCTTTTACCATCGCCTGCGCCATTTAAACGGGGGGTTTGGTTTCGTGCGGGGGGTTTTGGGTTTTTTGGGGGAAAATGAATTAACTACCCTTTAAGTAGGCCTGACCCAAACCCCAAAAGGGGTTTTTAATTCTTTTCGCCCATTAACGGTTAAATTTTGGGTACTAAAAAAGTCAATCCCCAAAATTAACGTACAGGGAAACCCCCTACAAAACTCCCACCCCCCATGAAAAGGAAAAAAAGGGAAATAACGCCTACTCACAGAAAAAACCAAGGGGAAGACCAACAAACCCAAACAGCGTTTACCCCCTCCAAAAAAGACGAGAAGCAAAAAACCCATCTACCAATCACCCGGGTGGGGGTAAAAAGGGTCGTGGCAGGGAACCGGCCCATAAATAAACGCCCTTTACCTCGCAACTTAAAAATCTCACCTCAACTCCTGGGAAAAAAACATCTTTCCCTCTGCTTTAAGAAGGGTTTTTTGACCCAAATCGTGATACGCAAACTGACAAACTTTCGGCGAATTTATAAAAGTGGGTTACAAAAGAGAATAAGACACCTTTAAAAGAAAAAGAAAAAATCTTTTTAAAAGATAATAAACGCTGAACTGCTACACTTTTAACAGATATATTATATATATATATATATAAAATTTTTTTATTTTATTATATATATATATTTTATATATATATATATATATTTTATTATATATATTATAAAAAATATAAACGAAAATGGGGTTTTGTCTGTCGTCTGTCCCGTCTGTGTGTGTGCTGTGGTATAGGTTTCCGGCCCCCCGTTGGGGCAATCACCCCATATGGGAATTTTTGGAACCGGGTTTTCCCAAAACCCACTTAATTAATGATTTTGATCACTTTTTTTTTTTTTTTTTTTTAGCAGCCTATTTCGATAATTGTTGAGAAAAAAAAGGGGTTGCGAAATTGAGGAACCCCTTTATGTAGGGGGATTTGGGGAATGGGTGAGTGAAAGGGGGGGGGGATGGTTAATTTGGGGTTGGGGGGAAAGGGGGATTTAAAGGGGGGGGTGATGGGTAGGGAATGGTAGGGGGGGATGGGTAATGGGGACAAAATAACGAAAATTTTTTGTCTGTCCCGTCTGTCCCGTGTGTGTTTTTGTGTGTGGGGTCCCGGTATTAAAGGTTTTCCCCCCCCGTGGCGGGAATCACCTCATTGGCACATTTTTGGAACCGGGTTTTAAACCCGGGGGGGTTTTAAACCCAATTTATGAGATGATCCGATCACTTTTTTTTATTTTTTTAGCAGGCCCATTAGCGTAATTGGTTTAAAAAAAAATGGGTTTCGAGAATTGGGGGAAAAAATTATGTAGGGGGATGGGGTTTAAAGGGGGGAGTGAATGGGTGGGGGGATGGGTTTAAGGTGTGGGGTGATGGGTGAGTGAAAAGGTGGGGGGATGGGTTGGGGGTGATGGGTGATGGGTGAGGGAATAGATGGGGGGTGATGGGTAATGGTAAAATAAGCGAAAGTGTGTCTGTCTGTCTTGTGTTGTGTGTGTTATGTGTGTGTGTGTCTGGTATAGGTTCCGCCCCCGTGGCGAAATCACCTCATATGGCACATTTTTGGAACCGGGTTGACCGGGGGAAGGTTTTAAGCCCAAATTATAGATGATCCGATCACTTTTTTTTTTTTAGCAGCCTATTAGCGATTAATTGTGAAAAAAAGTGGGTTGCGAGAATTGAGGAAACCTTGATGTAGGGTGATGGGTAATGGGTGAGTGAATGGGTGGGGTGATGGGTGATGGGTGAGTGAATGGGTGGGGGGTGGGGGGTTGGGTGATGGGGGGAGGGAATAGGTGAGGGGTGATGGGTAATGGGTGAGTGAATGGGTGTGTGGTGATGGGTAATGGGTGAGTGAATGGGGGGGGGGTTTGATGGGTAATGGGTGAGTTAAAAGGGGTGGGGGGGTGATGGGTAATGGGTGATTTGAATGGGGGGGGGTAATACTCATTTCTACATCCATGATTCAGGAAAGTTAGAAGGGGCTATCTGGAGGAGTCCGTGTTTGGTGGGCCGAAGGCCCACCAAACCAGGTGGTGGCCGAAGGCCCACCACCAATAGCCTCCGCAGGAGCCAAAAAGTCTACTAGCCAAAAAGTCCGCCCGGGAGGGCGGCTTTGCGGCTAGTATAATAATATAAGCGAAAGTGTGTCTGTCTGCCCTGTCTGTCTGTCTGTCTGTGTTTTTGGGGTGTGGTATGGGTTTCCCGCCCCCCGTGGCGCAAAAACCTCATATGGCCACATTTTTGGAATCAGGTTGACCAGGGGAAGGTCATAAGCCCACTTATGAGTGATCCGATCACTTTTTTTTTTCTTTTTTTTTAGCAGCCTATTAGCGAGAATTGTGAAAACAAAAGTGGGTTGCGAAAAATTAGAGAGAACTGCAACTCCGAAATGCCAGTGGTCGCTGGCAGTTTTAACTCAAAGGTTGGTCTACTGTTTTTTGGCTCCGCGACTAAATTTTTCATAAATTAATTTCGCGATAAACATTGATGCACCGCATCTGAATACCAAAAAATATAGTTCTTCGTTGTTCTACTAATTATAGGGAATGACATTCTTACGATGGAACGTTCTATAATAGCAATTTAATGCAAATTACTCGCCTCGAGTAGCAAAGTTTAATATATTTTTTTACATGTATATTGTGGCATGTAAAATTTGGGTGATTTTTCACACTGTTTTCAAAGGGACAGTACTCCCTGCGTCTGGCAAACGCTGTCAAAATACAATAAGCAATGCCTTGGAAAACGAAGAATAAAGAATGCCGAAATCGGCTTGTTGCTGCGACAATGTAGGTTATAATTGTGGAGGCGACACGCCGCGGCGGGGAGTGGTGGGCGGGGAGATTGTGGCGGGGAGATTGAATCAAAACATTGCCACTTCACGCGTCGACTCATTGCACTTCCAGGCTTTCTATCTGATTGATATACAATAATAACAGGAAAATATGACTGCCTAGGTATAGATAACTTCTAAACATACGTTTTTGACTATATAATATCATAGAGTAACATTTACCTCGCCTCCTCAACTATAACCTACTTGGTTATTTGGTTTTAAATGCATGTTTTACAGACTCAGGCTTCTATACAATATACATATAGAAGAAAATCGTTCTTAAAATTATACTTTTGTGTTTTAAGTGCAGGGGAATAAGCCCTTTATTTTTCTTTCAAGTTGACCAACTTTTCACCAAATTGTGAGTTAAAACTGCCAGCGACCACTGGCATTTGGGAGTTGCAGTTCTCTCTAATTGAGGAAGCCTTGTGTAGGGTGATGGGTAATGGGTGAGTGAATGGGTGGGGTGATGGGTAATGGGTGGGGGTGATGGGTGAGTGAATGGGTGGGGGTGAGGGGTTGATGGGTGAGGGAATAGGTGGGGGGTGATGGGTAAGGGGTTTGAGTGAAGGGGTTTGGTGGGTGATGGGTAATGGGTGGGGGGTGATGGGTAATGGGTGAGTGAATGGGTGTGTGGTGAGGGGTTTAATGGGTGGGGGTAAATGGGTAATGGGTGAGTGAATGGGTGTGTGGTGATGGGTAATGGGTGAGTGAATGCGAATGATGTGATTCGAATGAATCGAATTTGTGAATGCGAATGAGTGAATGCTATTGGTGGCCTTCGGCCCACCAATAGCCCTCCGCAGGAGCTAGCCAAAAAGGTCCGCCCGGAGGGCGGCTTTGCGGCTAGTATATATATACAGTAAAACCCTTTACTCGGCCTGTATAACTCGGAATTTGATATAACTCGGAAAAGGCAAGACCAAAGTTTTTTTTTAGTTTTTTTTTTATTTATTTTTTTTTTTTTTTTTTTTTTTTTTATTATTTTTTTTTTATTATTATTATTATTATTATTATTATTACATCTATGCGTGTGGGCAGTGAGCTCCAGGGGTGGATGGTAGGCCCTGGAGGCTCACTCGAGGGCTGTGATGGTTGGCCCTCCCAGTGGTGGCGCAGGAAAGGATTCTTATAGTGACACCTGTAATTAGAGGCTCATGCCGCCCCCCTGTGTCCTCCCATGCCTCGCAGTCGAAGGTAGAGTTAATGGACAGGGCATGTGGGTGTTTTTTAGGCCACTCGACGGTGCAGAAAGATTTCAAGTGGATTTTTTGGGTCTCACTCGGGTCGAACTCGGGTTTTCGAGAACGCCACTCGGTTTACGCTAACCACTCTGCTACCGCCTCCCCCAGATTGCATCGCTTTTGGGTTTTTTACTCGGTATATCATGCCCTCACAACCTCTTGGTGAACATGTAAACAGAAAGTCGGCAAAAAATAAAGTATCTCGGGATATTGCTGTTATAACTGCAATCTCTTTGCTTACACTCGGCAAAGCCTTAGTCGCATAAATAGTATTATTTGTCCTTTTGACCTTTCCTGCAGGCTCAGGCTCTTCAATTTCATTGAAGTCTCCCTTCCTGCTGGGAGACACCCTTGGGTGATGGAGCTGACATCTTGAAATACAGTACTGTATGATGTAATCCCAAAACACGTAAAATAGGTGGCAAAGTAAAGCAAAGGTCAGGAACCAGCGCGTAGGCTGTCAGCTGCGAGCCGTGTTTATGTCGTCCAAGCACCGTCTTGGATACGAATTCCGTTTTTTGTCGAAATTAAAAAGGATTGGTTTCTGCTTAAAAAACACAACAAACTGGTAGGAGCCGAAATAAAAATCAAAAACAAAACATTGCAAACAATATCACAAAGTAGTATAACACACATTTCATTAAGTGTTATTGGATTGGGATTCGTAATCCAAGACGGTGCTTGGACGACAAAAACACGGCTCACCCTACGCGCTGGTACCAGACCTTTGCTTTACTTTGGGCCCCCTATTTTACGTGTTTTGGGATTACATCATACAGTACTGTATATCAATATGTCAGCTCCATCACGCAAGGGGGTCTCCAGCAGGAAGGGAATGAAATTGAAGAGCCTGAGCCTGCAGGAAAAGGTGAAAGTACTGGCAAGGATGGATGCAGGTGCATCCATGCGTGCTATTTTTTGCTGAGTTTGATATCAAATCCAGCACATTCTACCCGTTCATGGTAAGTGTAGGTTTTATGCTTTGACAGGATTTTTTTTTTTTTTTTTTTTTTTTTTTTTTTTTTTTTTTTTTTTTTACTTTACCCATATCAGAGGACATTGCATAACTCGGCACATTGAATAACTCGGCAAGGGCCAGAGCCCCTATCGTGCCGAGTTATAAGGGTTTTTTCTGTATAAGCGAAAGTGTGTCTGTCTGTCTGTCTGTCTGTGTGTGTGTGTGTGTGTGTGGTATAGGTCGCCCCCCGTGGCGCAAACACCTCATATGGCAAGTTTTTGGAACCAGGTTGACCAGGGGAAGGTTTTAAGCCTACTATGAGATGACCGATCACTTTTTTTTTTTTTTTTTTAGCACCTATTAGCGAGAATTGTGAAAAAAAAGTGGGTTGCGAGAATTGAGAAACCTTGATGTAGGGTGATGGGTAATGGGTGAGTGAATGGGTGGGGTGATGGGTAAAGGGTATGGGGTGATGGGTGGGGGGTGATGGGTTGGGGGTGATGGGTGATGGGTGAGGGAATAGGTGGGGGGTGATGGGTAATGGGTGAGTGAATGGGTGTGTGGTGATGGGTAATGGGTGAGTGAATGGGTGGGGGGTGATGGGTAATGGGTTGAGTGAATGGGTGGGGGGTGATGGGTAATGGGTGAGTGAATGGGTGGGGGAATACATACATTTCTACATCCATGATTTCAGGAAAGTTAGAAAGGGCTATCTGGAAAGTCCGTGTTTGGTGGGCCGAAAGCCCACCAAACACAGGTGGTGGGCCGCAGGCCCACCAATAGCCCTCCGCAGGAGCTAGCCGTCTATAATAATATAAGCGAAAGTGTGTCTGTCTGTCTGTGTGTGTGTGTGTGTGTGTGTGTGTGGGGTGGTATAGGTTCCGCCCCCCGTGGCAGAATCCCATCATATGGCACAGTTTTAGAACCAGCTTGACCAGGGGAAGGTTTTAAGCCCATTTATAGGATGATCCGATAACTTTTCTTTTTCTTTTTTTTGTAGCCTATTAGCGAGAATTGTGAGAAAAAAAAAGTGGGTTGCGAGAATTGAGGAAACCTTGATGTAGGGTGATGGTAATGGGTGAGGTGAATGGGTGGGGTGATGGGTAATGGGGTGTGGGGTGATGGGTGAGTGAATGGGTGGGGGGTGATGGGTGATGGGTGAGGGAATAGGTGGGGGGTGATGGGTAATGGGTGAGTGAATGGGTGGGGGATGGTAATGGGTGATTGGTGATGGGTGGGAATTTGGTGGGGGGTGAGGGTAATGGTAGTGAAGGGTTTGGTGAGGGAATGGGTGAGGAATAGGTGGGGGGTGATGGGGATGGGGAGTGAATGGGGTTTGGGGTGATGTGAATGGGTTGGCGTTATACATACATTTTACATCAGATTGAGGAAAGTTTGAGGGGCTTCCGGAGATCTGTGTTTGGGGCAAAAGGACCAACACAGGTGGTGGCCGAAGCACACAATATCCGCTCCCGCAGGGG
>JACEEZ010003078.1:0-10558 GCA_016584305.1 Chionoecetes opilio
AGTACCGTGAGAGGCAGGGGGCCCTCGTGAGGGGACCCCTCATGATGCTATATGGACAGAGAGGAAGAGGGGAAAAAGAAATCCCTAGTTTTGCTTCCCCCTTTTGCTTCTCTCCCAACAGATTACGTGTGTGGGAGAACGCCGGACCCAAGGCTTCACTGACAGCATCTTTTGGCTGACTCCCAAATCAAGATCAAGATCAAGGCAAATGGCAGCAGTCTAGATTACTGTTGTTTATCCCCGAATATCTCCTTTATCATAATGGCGTGAGTATAATGCATGGTTCACATACTACTGCTGCCTCGGGGGACCCATTGATGGGTTGATAATAACGGCAAGGGGCAAATAAGGGAGATCATGGAGGAAGAAATAGGACAGGTGGAGGCCGCCGCCTGTTTTGGGGGAGGAATAATGGAATATTCACCACAGAGAAATATTGGATTATATTACTCGTGTGTGTGTGACTTGGGGTAATTATAAGTCTTATTTAAGTGTTTTATTGCCATTCATTGCTTGTCGGTTTGCCACTTTATTCAGCCTGTCAGTCAGGTTTATTCAGTTATTCATCCATGCAGTTCGTGTGTCTGTATGTACGTAACAGTTACATAACATCAATTACTCCCGCCTGATGTAGCTTTAAGTCTAATAACAACCATGTTTTTGTTTTATATGCGGTGTGAATGACATGCAGGTTTTATCTTTACGCCGCGGCTAGAGGTACGGCGGCGGGCGTGTTCCGGTGCTAAAGACACGGCGGCGCCAAATGAACGTCGAAGCAAACTTAGTAAAATTCTAGACTCCTTTCCCGCCCTTATTTGGGTTTTTACCTCCAGACCTTCACAAAGAAAAAAAAAGTAAATTTCTAGCGTTTGCACATACTCTCCCCATTCCCCCAAACAAGCTTTGGGACCTGTGGGTTGCGGGACCCACCCGCAACCCCGAAGAATGCGGGTTTTAGGGTGGGACAGAATAATGCGTCGAAAACACGTATTTTGGAGTTATGTAGATGAGTAAAACTCAGGTAATTTTTACGATGGCACCAAACTTCCCTACACAATTGGGAGCATGGTTTTGTTTACCTTATTGTAATTCTAAGAGACATTTCTCCTTGAGCTTTCCGTCGCAAATCATAGTTTCGGAGATATAGAACATTTTAGGTGGGGGGAGGAATATGTCCCTTATTTACAAAATGCCTTCCTCTTCCTCTTCTTGTAACCTGTATCGCTTTTGTTTCGGAGGCGCACCCGTGGCTACCTTACCTAACCTTACCTTACCTAACCTAACCTAACCTAATCAAGCCTTACCTTACCTTACTTACCTTGCCTAACATTGCTAACCTAACCTAACGTAACCTTACCTTACCTAAGCCTTAACCTCCTAACTGGGTCCAATAATAAAAAAGTTTAATAAAATACCAAACAAAAGCGATGCAGGTCACAAGAAGAGGAAGAGGGAGGCATTTTGTAAACAAGGAGACATATTCCTCCCCCCCACTAAAATAGTTCTATATATTCCCGAAACTATTGATTTGCGACGGAAAGCTCAGAGAAAATGTCTCTTAGAATACAATGAGGTAAACAAAAACCATGCTCCCAAATGTGTAGGGAAGTTGGTGCCATTGAAAATTATACCAAAATTCCTAGATCTAGGGTAATTTTCCCAGATATGGGAAATTTACCTAACCTCCAGCGGGTGGCTCCGCCCCCTCGTAATCAAACCTAACCTAAACAAATTTAACCTAACCTCCTAGCGGGAGGCTCTGCCCCCTTGAACCCCGATAATCTAACCTAACCTAATGTGGGGCCTCGATAACCTCTTTAACCAAATGTTTTGTTTCCTAACTTCTTAAGTGGGAGGGTGGGATGGGCTCGATACTCCGGTCATTCTGTTTGTGAGGATCGTCAGGTCCACACGTTTCTGGACTATAAGAAATCCCATCAATTTTCCCTAGATATAGGGAATCTTTACGCCACCCATAACTCAATAACTATGTGGTAGCAACGCATATTTTTGTACCTCAGCTAAATATCCGCCATTCCCCCAAGGTCCTCAAGCTTATTTTTTGGGGAGGGGGTGAATGGGTAATACACTAGAATAATACCCCAAAAAAATACTAACCTAACCTGGTAAGATTCGTTCTTTCTCGCCCTGGTCCTCGATAGGAGGTTATTGGTAAGGTTAGGTTAGGTATTAGTGAGATTAGGTTATCAATCAATCATTGGGGCATACGCCGGGGGGCGCGTCGCCCCGACCACCCTACAACGCCACTCCCGGGGGTCACCATGCGTGAGTCCCCATGCAGGCTCCTTTCCCATACCAAACGCTCTCGACAAGAAACATCAACTTGCCCAGCCACGAGCCTTGTGGGCGCCCCCTTGGCCTCCTCCACGCCGGATTTGTCTCTTACAGATTACAACCCGATGGGAAGGATCGGTTTACAGGTTAGCGTGCCACATGCCCATATAGCCGAAGTTGGCGTTGACAGACTATGCAGTAATAGGCCTCAATTCAGTCTCACGTCAGGATGTCAATTCCTGTCTGCGGATTTCGCGTAATTTCCGAGTATTTTATTGCCAGCTGGGTCATTTCTGTGAATCGTGTAGATTCGGGTTTAATTTTTTTTTTGGGGGGGGGTGTACATAGTTGCCTAGCCCACAGCCGAACCTGACCCTGGCCACTGATCCAGCACAAACCATAAAACATTTTTTAGCTGCCTAGCGGGAAGTTAATACTAGGCTGCCGTATATCTCTACTCCACTGCTACAAGTTTGCTCAGGAGGCAGTATGTTGGGGGTGGAATACAGCGCCCACAGCCAGTATGTTGGGGTGGATTACAGCAGCCACAGCCAGGTGAGATAGCTCGGTGATCCAGGGGTCTGGTACGATTGGCACACTGCCCTCACTGTATCAAGTTTGCAGGCTCAGGCTGGAGAGTTCAATGCAGGGATGTCACAGCAGGAGGCAAGCAGATTGGCCAGAGGGTATATACTCAATATAGTATGGCCAGAGATATATACATATAACAAATTGTGGACACAAAAACAGACAAAATTGAGACCAGAAATTATTATAATATAACCAAGGACCTCTCAGAAGCTCTCTCAGAGCATGAAATTTACAAAAATCTCTGACCCGAACCCCCAGCTGGGAGGTTCCCTCGCTACGGTCGGGTCAGCCTCGCTGTGCTCGGATGAGTTGGTCGCCCTATTATTTTATTTCAGAGTTTTTTTCTTTTCTTGTTGACATCCCTGCACGGTGCAATCGCTGATTTGACACGTAATCATCCCAACGATACCCCATGATTCTGCGAAGACACTTATTACCAAAGGCATCGATTCCCCTCTTCAAGTCGCTATTTAGTGTCCATAGGCGTTTTCTGAGGGGGATTTCGCTTGCAAGCGAAAAAAAATGTTGATTGCTCAAATTTCGCTTGCTGTTCAATCATCCAGGGAAGATGATTGCCCGACCCGCAAGAATTTGTTGTTGTTGTTGTTATTGAGGCAGAAAGCGAAATGTTTGTTTTGGCACTATAAAATATATATGGGCACTATAAAGTGACCGCTTGCAATCGAAATTTTTTCGCTTGCAAGTTAAATCCCCCGCAGAAAACGCCTCATGTCTCACAACCATAGTAAGAAATAAGACGGGATCACAAGCGACTTGAAGATCCGGATCTTTGTCCTTCTGCACAGGTACCGACAATGCCAAATACTCCTGCTGAGCGAGTCCATAACACCGTGGGCTATGCCAATCCGCCGTAAGACTTCTTGACGTGACCCGCCATCATTATGGACTGCGCTACCAAGGTATATAAAACTTTCCAAGATCTCAATGTCCTCGCCGCACGCATGAACAGACTGTACTGTTTCATCTAGTAAGCCTCCAAACACCTGGACCTTGGTCTTAAAGTAATCGTCCAGACCCATTTTTTTTCCGCCTAATTATGTTGAATGTACATTCAAAACACCTAATCCACCAAAAATAATTGATTTCCAGGCCTTATTTCCGTAAAAACATGACTTTGTAAAAAAGCGCGCGAAAAAAAAAATCTTCCCTCCAACAGGGCTACGACTGTTATTGATGACGTCAGAAGAGTGACGCCCACGGAGGCTCCAATGTAAACATCTGTCTGACACCTGTCGGCAAATGTTATGATGAGCGATTGTACTTCGGTGTCAGACAGTGAATCTGTCGCTGTGACAGATCTAGAGTACGATGCTCAATCTGAGACCGAAAGAAATGACGCGTGGTCGTGTAGTATATGAGGAAAACGAACCTCAGATAGTCATGGGATCCCAACCCTATATGTTTGAGCCCGAGTACGAAGTGGATGAACAGGTGTTAGCAGAGCCTGAGGTTCAGCAGGAGGACCTGGCACTTCTCCAAAACATGGATTGGTAAGTAAGGTAAATTTGTAAATTTGTGTGGGAATAAATAATGACTAACCTAACCTCTATCCTAACCAATCCAGGTAAAATTTTAGTTTTTTCCTGCAATTGGAATTAGATCGGAGCTTTTTGGTAAAGCTAGGTAAGGTTAGTAATATTATTTTAGGGAGTCCAGAGGGGGGGGGGGTTGAAGGGGGCATCCCTCCCCCACTTTATAATTACGTTGTAGAAGTATCTGAAGGGATATGTGAAGGCTGTCGATGAAAAATAAAATAATAAAAATAAGGACGGAAAAGGACTCTAGAATTTTACCAGAATTAATATCGGCAACAGTTCCAGGTCACGCAAATAATCAGATCGACAAGTTGAGGATGTTTATAACTACGTGCCTTGTAATGCATTGAACTACAGTAGAACTAAAAAAGGTATTATTCTAGTGTTTGCCCATACTCCCCCTCCCACAAAACGAGCTTGGGGACCTGGGGCAATGCGGTATATTTGGCTGGGGTACAAAATATGCGTCGCAAACACAGTTTTTGAGTTTGGGGTGTTGAAAAAATTCCCTAGAACTAGGGAAAACTCATTGGATTTCTTCTGAGTCAAGAAATGTGTGAAGCTGCCGATCCTCACAGAATGATGACCGAAGTGTCGAGAACCCCCCCCAACCCCTAACTAGGAGGTTAGGTTATATTTGTTTAGGTTAGGGTGGGTTATATTTGGTTAGGTTAGGTTAGGTTATCGGTGGGTCAAGCCCCATGCTAGGTTTAGGTTAATTTTGGTTAGGCAAATTTCTCTAGATATAAGGAAATTACCCTAGATCTAGGGAACTTTACCCCCCTCCACAACTCTTAAATATCGTGTTGCTGATGCATAATTTGTTCTCCACCCGAAAACCCCGCATTCCCACAGGTCCCCAAACTTGTTTGGGGGAAGTGGGAGAGTATGGGAAAACACTAGAATTTTACCCTAAAAAGCCCACTAATAGGGCGGAAAAGGACTCTAGAATTTTTCCAACCCAAGGAAAGCATAAGCACAAGAGAGTGTGATACTGATAATACTCATTGACAGGCTTATTGATTGACTTAATTACTTCCCGCTTCCTGACAGCAGATCGAGGACGTTTAGGAGTGGGAAGTCTTAGTTGCTGAGCATGAGGCTGGTGAGACTGAGAGAGAACCATGTCCATCAGGAGTCTGGCAACTTGTCACAGGCCCAGGGGCGGGGGTCAAGTTCTTAGCTCTTGTTTTGGTCGAAGCAAGAGTGGAGCAGGTGCCCTCCGGGTAGATTGTCGGGACCTGGAACTTATCCTTAAAATTCAATTTGGTTGATATCCTCATAGACACTTTCATCCAGTTGCTGTAGCAATCCCGCTGGAAGTGATCACTACAAATCCTTGCAAATGTCAACTTCCCGTTCCATTTGCTCTTGTCCGCCGCACAAACCTCTTCCATACATTTAACGTTGTTGTATCAGTCGGAAAGTTGTGTAAACTTCTCTCGAAAGGCACAGCTGTCTTGCTGCACCCATAAAGGATGCATGCATTTGGCATATCGCAAAAAAAATCTATCAGAAACACCCAAAAATCTTCAAGTACTAAATTTATCTCCTGTGTTTACGTCCTTCTGAATCTGCGGGCGGGGAGAGCGCTGCCTTTTGCTACGTCACCGACCCGTGGCGCATCGTCTGCAAACCTTGAGGAGTGTTTTGAGAACTCGGGGAATTTGCAGATTTTGATTGCGGATTATTTAAAAACGGCTGACTGGATGCAAAAAGTGACGACGTATTGTTGATATACTCGTTAATGGCTATGATTTGATTGCATTAAATCAGGAATGATGAAATGGTCTGGACGATTACTTTAAGCCAGGAGACCTCAAGTCCCAAAGGCTTTGCATCCTCGTGCTGCGCCTCGAGAGCCATCACCAGGACCTCCAGCGACTCAGCAAAGATTACTGCATCATCAGCAAAAACAAGATCAGTGATCTTGGTGTTGCCGAGGGATGCTCCATAATCACTTTGATCTACAACTTTGCCCAATATCCAGTCCATACAAGTGTTGAAAAGTGATGGGGCAAGGATGCACCCTTGCCTCACTCCTGTATTATCCCTCTCACGCACGAAAAGTTTAATAAGTTTTTCCATCCACTGCGACATCCGTCTTATGCTCCCTAAGGGGCCCCGCGAAATGGCCTGAATGTGCGGTGAATTATTTTTTTGTTATCAATTTCACCAACGTGTATTCTCTTTTCCTGGCATTATTATATATCATTGGTTTTGCAAGAGATTATTCTGCCTTATGAAAGAAAAAAATAACGAAATGCAAATAAATAGCGGAATTTACCGACTCCGAAAAAATATTGAGTAAAGAGAAATAAGAAATACTTACGTCACCACTTCGTAGCTCGAAACTTCCTGAGTCAACTTTTTATGGTTTATATGCCATAAAAGTGGATTTTTATGAGGATTCCAACGCTACCATTATAATTCTCATATGGCCAGTATGGCCAGCTCGGGACACGTTTTAAAGGACAACAATCCGCGCTCACAGGCTGCCTGCTGAGTGAAACTGAGACACAAGCCTTATCATTTCACATCCACTCTCACGAGAGAGTTGACAATTAGTTTATTTTATAGGTCTAGCTTGGATCTTTGACGCAGAAAAAGTTGACGCAATTCTGATAAATACTTTATTTTTGGGGAATTTTTAACTGTTTTTTGACGCAATTCTCGTCAAAAGCTCAGATTGTAGACGGGCCCGTTTTGACGCGATCGCGTCACCGTGCGTGAGAGGGTTAACAGGAAAGAAGCTGGATACACCTCCCCACACTTCACAGCACTCTCAGTCCCAGAATACAGACCAGTCATCAGAGATTAGGTTAGGTTAGGGGTAAATTTCTAGTGCTTGCCCATACTCTCCCCCTTCCCCCAAACAAGCTTGCGGACCTGTGGAAATGCGAGGTTTTCGGGTGGGGAGCAAACAATGCGTCGGAAACATGTATTTTGGATATATTAGGAGAGCCAAAATTTCCTAGATCTAGGAAAATTTTACCTAACCTCCTAGCGGGGGGGGGGGGGGGGGGCCTCCATCGCCCTCGACCTCCCGGTTATCTAACCGAACCTAGCGGGGGGTTCTGCCTCCCTCGACTCCCCAAATAATCTAACCTAACCTAGCAATAATCACTCGCTAATCTAACCTAACCTAGCAATAATCACTCGCTAATCTAACCTTACCTAATTTAACCTAACCTTCTAACACGGGGCTCCGCCACCCTAGACTCCCGGTTACCTAAAAGATTTTCACCTTACCTCTAAGTGGGAGAGGTGGGTGGGGGCTCGACACTCTGGACTAGACGACGACGTCTCTGGACTTGGAAGAAATCCAATACATTTTCCCTAGATCTAGGAAATTTTTACAACACCCCCAACTCAAAAACTATGTGGTTGCGATGCATATTTTGTACCCAGCCAAATATCACGCATTGCCCCCTGGTCCCCAAGCTTGTTTTATGGGAGAGGGGGAGTATGGGCAAACACTAAATATTCCCCAAATGTTTTTTCATAGGGTAGGTTAGTTTGAGGGTTAGGTTAGGTTAGGTTAGTTTGGAGTTAGGTTAGATTAGGTTAGTTTTATTGGTTTGATTAGGTTATTATTTGATGCTTTACAAATGGAGTGTTTTTTCCATCAAAGCGTCTAAAAAGTGTAGTTTTAGATTATTTGTTGTGGAAATTATCCACCAACCACCCTCGTAATTAGTAGACAGTGGTAGTTTTGTTCTCCCTCCCCCTGTAATGAGGAGGGGTTGTTTGCTTCTCCGTAGGGGGAGTAGGATTGTATATATAAATATAATGGTATTGGGTAAAGTAAGGTAATTTAAGTAAATTATAAGTATTGGGATATGATAAATATACAATCCCAGTGGTATTAACCCGTTCACGCATGGTGACGCGATCGCGTCATAACGGGCCCGTCTGCAAACTGAGCTTTTGACGCGAATTGCGTCAAAAAAGTTAAAATTCGCCAAAAATAAAGTATTTATCAGAATTGCGTCAACATTTTCTGCGTCAAAGATCCAACCTAGACCTATAAAATAAACTAATTGTCAACTCTCGTGTGAGTGGATGTGAAATGATAAGGGTTTGTGTGTCAGTTTCCACTCAGCAGGCAGCCTGTGAGCGTGAATTGTCGTCCCTTTAAAACGTGTCCCGAGCTGGCCATAATGGCCATATGAAAATTATAATGGTAGCATTGGAATCCTCATAAAAATCCGCTTTTATTGGCATATAAACCATAAAAAGTTGACTCGGGAAGTTTCGAGCTACGATGTGGTGAACGTAAGTATTCTTATTTCTCTTTACTCAATATTTTTACTGAGTCGGTAAAATTCCGCTATTTATTTGTATTTCTTGTTATTTTTTCTTTCATAAGCAGAATAATCTCTTGCAAACCCAATGATATATAATAATGCCAGAAAAAAGAATATACGTTGGTGAAATCGATAACATAAAAAAATAATTCGCCGCACAGTCTGGCCATTTCGCGGGCCCCTTAGGGAGCATAAGACGGATGCTGCAGGGGACGGAAAAACTTATTAAACTTTTCGTGCGTGAAAGGGTTAACCATTATGACCTTATATTATCACCTTAATTGAAACGACTGGTCATTAGCCACCGTTATAATATTTGCACCTCTGATACGTTGCCACGTAGGTATGGGTAGCCTACTCGGAGCGGCACCAGCCACCTGTGATTAAACTCAGTTTACTCCAGATTCCCACGAAAGCAAGTCCTTTTGCTAAGCTTCTCCGATGAAATCGAAAAGTTTGATATAAACATATATATATATATATATATATATATAGGAAAACCCTTATATACTCGCATGTATAACTCGGAATTTGATATACTCGGCATGAAAGAAAGTTTTTTTTTTTTTTTTTTCTGATTTCCCCACTATTTCTATAAGCGCGTGTAGCAGTGAGCTCTAGGGTGGGATGAGTAGGTACCCTGAAGGCTCACTCAAGGCTGTGATGGTTGGCCCTCGCCCGTGGTGGTTGCAGGCAGGATTCTTATAGTGACGCCTGTGATTAGAGGCTCATGCCGCCTGTGTCCTCCCATGCACTCGCAGTCGAAGGTGGAGTTAATGGACAGGGCATAGTGTTGCAGTAATTATGTGTTCAAGTGATGTAAATTAAGTTGTACAGGTACAGTACTGTATACAATACAGTACAGAGCTGTGATTATAAAGTGATTAAAGTGATACCAGTGTTAAAATGCGACTGAGTCCCCCTAACGTCTTCTACATGTTACAACAATGCTCCCCTCTCCTTGGATTACATGCCTGCTGCTACCCGTTCATTGTTAAGTGTAGTTTTTATGCTTTTACAGTAGGTTTATTTTTTTATTTATTTTTATTTTTACCCATATCAGAGGAGAACATTGCATAACTCGGCACATTGAATAACTCGGCAAGGGCCAGAGCCCCTATCGTGCCGAGTTATAAGGCTTTTACTGTATATATATATATACAAGTTACTAAAGGACGTGTTTTAGCAACATTGCGAATATCCCGCCGCGTCAAGCTGTTGGTTTGATAACCGGCCTGACGCCAGAATCCAAAACTCAACTCAGCTGTTCACCTTCAGCTCTGATCACGCGCGCCACATCGAGTGCCATGTTCGTGCAGTATTGATCAAGTTCTTCAAGCCAACCAAACCCTCCTATCCAACTGATAAGTACTCTGAGTTAGCATTAGCCCGGGGTAGGCGTCAGGAAACGATAGGTTTGGGTTTTTTAAAGGTAAGAATTCAAGTTAAATATATGTTTGTGACATAAAATTTCCACATGGTGCCCCAAGTAAGGAATATTGACAGTACATGCTATTCGGAGTGGTCGTTGTGAGGCATATTCATGAGCCCATCACAACAGGTGGTTAATAGAGCGGAGGTGATGTGTACTGGGGCGTCAGGAAGACAGACAGCCTCGACCCAACAGCCGCGTCATCACCATACGCCAGTTAGGAGATAACACCAGTGGTTACGTAGTTAGTTGTAATAATAAAGTGGTGGTTGTCAATAAGCCTGGTTATTGCGTCATTTGGGAAACCGAAGCCATGGCAGTTCCACCACTTAATAGTCCAGTCAAAAAATGAATGGACCCCACAAATTGCAAAA
>JACEEZ010003079.1:7500-30000 GCA_016584305.1 Chionoecetes opilio
ATGATTATGTGCATTAGCGTATAGTTGTTAGTATAATTTCTTAATCATTCGTGTATCAGTATTAGTTTATAGTAGAGAATTGCTGTACTTTTTCAATATTACTTGTATAATTATTGTCATGAATAAAATATAATACTGTAGAGATAGTCCTTGGCGTCCCAGCCGGGACTTTAGCACATCAACTCCCCTTTTGTTTTCAATGTATTAAGTTTAAAAAAAAGAGAGAGAGATAGAGAGAGAGAGAGAGAGATAGAGAGGTCAGAAGAGAGAGAGAGATAGAGAAGAGAGAGAGAGAGAGAGGCGAGACGAGAGCGAGAGAGAGAGATGAGTCTGCAAGTCTAAAAAACCCCGGGAGACCAGCCCTGGTTTGGCTTTCAATGACCCCAGCACGCATCAGACAAGAATAGCAAGGCATGGCCTGCGGATCAGTCCCACCCCACCGAAGACTAAACACCAGCACAAATTGGCCTGTGAACTTGAAAGAGTCCAGAAAGAGGAGATCACAACGAGAGATCACTTCAGCGCAAGCTAACAGGCAAGTCAGTGGACACTAAGATTGGTGGACAGCATCACAACAACAGTCTTCTCTCGTGCGACAGCATCCACCCTGACGCAACCTGGTGGCCTCTGTTGTCACAATCACCTGTGTATAAAGCTCAGGTGTTGGCTTGCCCACTTCTCCTCCAGATGACAGTTCCTGAGCAGAACGTGAACCTCCCTGCAGTTCTGGTTCTACCAAGGCCGCCCTAGGGAACATCACCATTTGCCACGATGAGGTGGGTTGCAACAACTTCACAAGTTGATCCCAAGAAAGTGCTTGGACCAGATTGCATCATCTTTCACCTGCTTAAAATGGCTCCTACTTGCTTGCACTTGCTACCATCTTCCCGGGAGTGCCTTTCATCTCAGCAGTGGCTATCTGAGTGGAAGTGGCGACGAGTATGTGCTATCCCACAAAAAATAGCGCAGGAGGCGATTCTCAAAACTACCCGCCCATTTTTCTCCGCTCCGTTGTTGGTAAAGTTCTTGAAGTCCCCTCATTGCCTCCAAAATACTAAATTTTTTGACGCTCCCGCTTGCCTATCACAGAAATTTGGCTTCCGCAGGGGAGATCCCGCAGCAGACCTTTCCTTCTCACTGCACTCACAGCCTGGACCACTCCCTAGATCGGAGCGAAGACACCTTCGTCGTCGCCCTGACTCGCCTGGTGCCTTTGGATAGGGGTGTGGCATCAGGGCATCACTACCAAGCTAGAATCCTGTTATCTGCGTGTGACCTGTGTAGACACCTCCTCCACGAAGAATCTACGCGTGGTGTGTGGTCCCCTCCTCTGAAATCCCTATCAAGCCGTGTCCCTCAAGTAAGTGTACTCGGCGATTACTAAGGAACGTTTACTTCAAAACGACATCCTGCCTGATCTCTGAGAGCAATAGCGTACGCCGCACTCTGTACTCTCCCCATTCACCTGTGTAGGAGGTGACCGCCACAACACAGTATAACGTATTACCAGGCACTGCAGAGATCGCCTCCTGGAGCAAGATATGGCAGTCACCTTTGCACCAGACAAGACCAAGCCGTCCCATCTCCCGCAGGCAAGATGTCGTCAACTTGGACTAACACGCCATTCTCCTGGAAGGCAGAAAGATACACCTCCAGGAGGTACATCCAAATTCTATCTAGGGGTGGAGTTTCTCTGGCCTCACATCACTAATACTACCCCCGATAAGCAGGTCGCCGAGGATCTTGCCTGGAAAATGAGCTGCAATCCGACGCGTCGCGCCCCTTCTGGACGCTCAGGGTCGCACACTCTAACAATTCAACAATTCCGCTCCTGTTGAATACTCGCCCTCGCATGGTTCTTTCTGGCCCCCTCATACCTCGGCCTCCTTGAACGTGTTTCAAAAACCAGAAGCACACGGCTGTCCCGGCTGAAAACCCCTGAGGCTGCTGCACGAGTCCTTCAACCTATCCAGCAGCGGCGTGACGTGCAGGCATTTGCGTCATGTACAAGCTCCAGATGACAACTCCTACACGGCGCGCACGCCTCAATCCACGGGCACCGCCCTCCCAAGCTACCCGTGCGGCCCCAAAACATTAATCAGGTAACTGTGCCCTCACGAGGACGGAACATTACCTCCGTCCTTCTACCGCGCACGGTCGACTATGGAACACTTGGTGCGCCTAGACCGACCTGCCCATCACCACTTCCCTGCACACCTTCAAATCGGGCCGTGAATGCCTGGCTGCAAGCGGACCAACAACGCATTAAAACAGCAATGAAATAATGACTAAAATTTGTATTATAAAGATTGATTTTATATTTAGTATAACTTGCTTTATTATATATAATATATCTACTATATATATATATATATATAATCATATTATATATTATGTGTTGTGTGTAATATCAATGTATTAGTATCTTTCTTTATATTATTTGTTTGCGTATAGTTATTAATATATTCTTTATCATTCGTTATTGGTTTATATTAGAGAATTACTGTGTTTTTTTTCATATTACTTTATAATTATTGTCAATGATAAATTATGTCATACTGCATAGATCGTCCTTGCCAGTCCCCAGCCGGGACTTTAACACATCAACTCCCCTTTGTTTCATGTATTAAGTTTGAAAAAAAAAAGAGAGATAGAGAGAGAAGAGAGATAGAGGAAAGAAGATAGAGTAGAGAGAGATAGCTAGAGAGAGATGAGAAGGAGAGGGAGATAGAGAGTGAGAGTGAGAGAGGAGAGAGAGAGAGAAGAGAGAGAGAAGGAGATAGAGAGAGGTTCCCACATCTGCTTATCACAATGCATTTGTGTTTCTATTGAGTCTGTTCCTCAAGTCAAGCTGAAGTCCAACCTGAGAGCTAGGTCACAAGAGCCAGGAAGCTTCAGGCTTGGCACCCGTCGCGCCATTGAGGCACTCGATCTTCCTGACTGGAGGGATGAGATGGCGCCTTGGCACACTGGATGGCAGAATGAGGGGAACCTGCCTCTTTTATGCATAGGAGTATATGCTTAATATGTTATGGGCTCTTCATTTTTTTCACTTAGTCCGCAAGTCATTCACCAACTCACCAACTAGCACCCACTAGTACCCCCGCATTCATATGAACAAGTATCAATCACTTCATTCATTAAGTGTCCTAGTCAATAACTGACTCACCAACCAGCACTCACCAATGTTCCCTCATCACTAAACACGAGTCAATCAGGATCAATCAGTCAGTCACTTGATAACATTAATCACAAGGAAAGCATCAGGCCTTTCCCCCGTCCCTTCTTGTTTCCGTGAAAAAAAACCATTTAATAATCAATGAACTAATTATTTAAATGTATAATGAGGTACCTGAACATTCCACATAGAAGTTGTGCACTTTACGCGTCTCTTATCCCACGCACTTAGCACGCGCTGCACTCCCCTTGTAAACAATTAATTAACTAATTGAATTTCATTTGCAGATTAATGGAATCCCAACAAAAACAGCAATTAGTCTAATCTCTCGAACCGTACTATTAAAACATCCGCTTTGGCCAGCAGGACCCTGATGAGGATAATTAGGCTCAGATCACTCAACCAGCATAATCACCCTGGCACCCCGCACCCCCTAAGTCCCTCAAACACCGCCATCGCCGCGAACCAGGCACGGCGAAACAGTTTGATGCAAAAGAAGCTTCCAGGGTCTATTTACGCTTTGGGATCAATTTAATGAACTGTTTGGGTGGGACGATCAGCGGTAGCAAGCACTCCCTCAATCTCGGAGATGAAGTGTTTACCTGGATCTATTGGTTGTCTTTCGCCCTCCTCTCCTTCGGGAACTTTTTTTTGTTTGTACCGCAATCGATTTCAGTGCGGTTAGAACGATGCTGATTGTATGTTCGCGATGCATAGCTGTTTGGCACGAACGAAGAAAATAATCTTCTCATGATAAAAATAAGTACGGTACTATATCTTGTATCATTTGCATAGCCTCATGAATTCTTTAATTTTGTTTTAGTTCATATTTCATCGCTTCTTAAAATGAAATGGCTTACTGGTTCCGGATCTGACGACTCGACACGGGATGAGGAAAAATCACTTACCTGAAAGAGAAAATGTCCGTATTAGTTCAAGAACACAAAAACGATATAAAGAAATAAGCACAAAAATAATATCAATTTTATCTTTGAATTCATAGATATATGTGGACTAAATAATGCTGTGCTGATGTTCTACGATCATGATATGAATATAGAAATGGCCTAGTAGCTGAATGACCGTGATATATATGGAACCCTACGTACCATTAAGCGCTAAATGAAGTACGAAATAAACTATATAGTGTACTCAATGCACATAATCAAACAATGCGGAAAATGAAATTGCCATACATATAGATACATCAGCCGTCCCAACATATGTCCATACATTTTATTCGCCATGCCAGTCAAATAAAAAAGATGCAGCAATTTTGTCAAACACTAGCCTGCCAGGTCTCCTCAACCACTAGTAGGTCAATGGCTATATCTATAACATTTACACTGATTTTAGCGGTGTAAAGATACCGCATATGTAAGATTTTTTTTCAATGATTATGAGCCACGATTATTATGATTATGATGATTACACAATCACAATGATTATGATGATCCACAAATGATTCAAATCACCCCCGAACCACATCACCCCCGAACCACATCACCCCTGAACCACATTACCCCCGAACCACATCTCACGCGCACACGCACACGCACACGCACACGCACACGCACACGCACACACACACACACACACACACACACACACACACACACACACACACACACACACACACACACAAGGCAAACATATATCACACAAGGCAAAAAAGATAACAGTTATCTTCTGTAACACTTTAACTATAACGTTCATTGTATAAATGCTGCCGGCTTGTCTTTTTGTCTATTTTTTTTAGCTACGCACTCTCCAACGTTATGACTTACTGACAGCAAGTACAGACTTACCTCTACTTACCTCAAAAGTAGGAGTTACTGTGCTAACTCCTACTTTTGGAGTACAAAATAACTATTCTAACATGCTCATGTTTTTTGTTGTTGTTGTTATATGTGGTGGAGGAGGTGGTTTGTTTACTGTTTCTAGTATGTGTTGAAAACAAAGATGATAATGAATTGAAGGATTGGAGAGTATACGCAAGACATAAATTTGAATAGATAAAAAATACTGCGAAAACTGTCGAGGAAGAAGAAGAAGAAATAAAAGATTTAGATGGAGATTATGAAAATGAAGACGAGCAAAAGGAATTAGAGAGACAAATTGAGTTCAGGAAAGAATAGAAATTGTGAACTCTGAAAATGAAAGAAGAGGCAAAAAAGGGGAGATCAAAAATGGAAATTGGAAAATAAAAGAAAGACAAAGAGAGAAAAAGACGGAGGAGGAGTGATGATAAATACAATATAAGGGCAGGACAGAAAGAAAAAAATTTGATTATTGAGTGATTATAGGAAAAAGAAGGAAAGGAAAAGGACGGATAGTGGAAAGAAGTAGATTGAATTTGAAAAAAAGCTCATGAGAGGGTGGTAATGATAGAATAAAGAAATTGATAAGTAAAATGGTTAAAAAAAATGAGAGGTGAATGGTGTTGGTAGTGATGAAGTAGTGGTCAATATTGAGGTGGTTGTCGATATTGAGGTGGTGATGGTGGTTGAGGTGGTGATGGTGGTTGAGGTGGAGGTAGAGGTCGCGGTTAGCATTTCACATTCCTCTCAGTTGTCGTAGCGGCAGGCAAGCACCTCTCCGCAGGACTTAATTACTCTGCTTGCCACCTGTGGTTCCTTTACCTGGATACATCCATTTCAAACAGGTAAGGAAAGGGTCACGTCCCACTGGGCTATACCTAATTTTACATTTTTTTGTCCCTCTTCTCCATCTGCCTCCTCCCTGATCCTTATTACCTCCTTATACTTTTTCATGTCTTTCCATCCTATCCCTTTCCATATTACATCCCTCGCCCATAACTCCCTTCTCCTGTTTTATCATTCAATCCTTTCCATACTCCATCCCTAGTCCTTCATCTATTTCACTCACCTATCTATATATTTCATTAACCTTTCTCCTCCTGCTACACTCCCTTCTTTTTGCCAACATATTCCACAGCTTTTTTCTATGCTGGTCTTTCTACTTTCTACATTCACACTCACCCCTCAAGATATTCAGATTCAGGAAAGGGGATAGGGAAAGGACTGAATAATTATAAAAATTTGGGAGTTAAGCATCTCATTTCAAGGGGGAAAAGGTAAAACTACAAAAGCGTGGGAGTAATATGAAAGGTGTGAGCGGGAATGAACAGGAAGCGGAGGGAGACTGAATTGCACGCCATCATGGAAGAAAGTGCAGGAATGGAAAAAAAGACAATACCATTGAAGTCATAAACTCTACATAATACATGTAACACAAACAAAAACAAAAGGTAGATCCTTAATCCTTTTGCAGAACAGAATCTTCTCCTCTCTCTCCTCTCTCTCTCCTCCTCTCTTCCTCTCTCTCCTCTCTCCTCCTCTTCTCTCTCCTCCTCGTCTCTCTCTCTCTCTCTCCCTCTCTCTCTCTCTCTCTCCTCTCTCTCGTCTCTCTCCTCTCCTCCTCCTTCCTCTCTCTCTCTCTCTCTCGTCCTCTCTCTCTCGCTCGCTCGCTTCGCTTTCAGCTCGCGTCGCTCGCCTCCGCTCTTCTCTCTCTCTCATCTCCTCGTCTCTCTCTCTCATCTCTCTCAATCTCTCTCTCTCTCTCTCTCTCTCTCTCTCTCTCTCTCTCTCTCTCGTCTCTCTCTCTCTCTCTCTCTCTCTCCTCTCTCTCTCCTCTCTCTCTCTCTCTCTCTCACCTTTTCCTCTTTTCTATCTTACTACCGGTCTTTCTGTAACTCCTCTTTTTGCATTCCCTTCATATTCCCTCATATACCTTCCCTATATTACTTTTCACTTCATTCATCCCTTGTCTCAAACCCCTTTCCTTTACTAACTTTCCTTATCCTATATTTCTCTCTGATGTCTTCATTCTTCCTTTCTCATCCACCTCTTGCTTCACTCTCCTTTCCTCCTCTACTGCCTCTTTCATTTTGTCTCTTTACTCCACCCCCTCTCCAAATACTTTTTCTGCGTCATAAGATCTCGATATTTCCAACATTATTTGTCATCAAGTCACAGGCGCTCTTATGTAAGGCAAGCAGGGCGGCGAGGTCAAGGAGAAGGCAAAGAACATCCTCAGAGAATTTTCGCTCTTAACCAAGAAGTTAAAAGAGCTGAAGTTGGTACGCCAAGGGAAAGGTGGAAGAGGAGGAAGAGTAGAAGGAGGAGTAAGAGGAAGAGGAAGATAGGTAAGTGGGATGATCCAGCCCCCCCCCCTTCTCTCTCTCTCTCTCTCTCTCTCTCTCTCCTCTCCTCTCTCTCTCTCCTCTCTCTCTCATCTTCTCTCTCTCTCTCTCTCTCTCTCTCTCTCTCTCTCTCTCTCTCTCTCTCTCTCCCTCTCTCTCTCTCTCTCTCTCTCTTCTCTTTTCCTCTCTCTCTCTCTCTCCTCTCTCCCCCTTCTCTCTCTCTCCTCTCTCTCTCTCTCTCTCTCTCTCTCTTCTCTCTCTCTCTCTCCCTCTCTCTCTCTCTGGTTTATCCTAGTTTTATTTCCACGTTCCCATTAATTCCTAGAAAAGTCCCACTTCAGCAAGATTACTCCCCCGGTAGTCTCTATCTCCTGGACTTGCTCCCCTCTTCTTTCCTTTACCATATTCGTTGCTCGTCTCCATCTAGCCTCTTCATTTCCCTTCATCTTTCGTACTCATTTTCCTGTCTTTTTTTTTTCTCCATTTCTCTAGCTTTCTCATCAACCTTCCTTGTTTCTTCATCATTCCTAACCTCTCCGTTGCCTCTCTCAAATCCACACTGGCTTTTTCATGTCCCCTTCCCATCCATCTCCCACGTACACTTCTCATCTGCTTTCTTTTTTTCACCCTTGCCCTTTTCACCCATCACCCACTCTCTTCACCCTGTGCTCTCCCTTCCTCAACCCATCACACCATACCTACTCCCTGGCTTAATGTTGAGGTTATAATGTTTATTTTGTTTATATGTTTGGCTTCCGGGTGTTAATGGTTCCAGGTAATGGCGCTTCCGGAAAGTCACGAAGACGTCCGTAACTTGTGACTTACACCCCAAGGGGCATGCCACGCTACTCATGCCACATTGCTACCTCACGCTACGTCATCACAAACTGGCTCTCTGAGGACTATCCGGTCTGAGAATACAGAATCATCACCGGCAGTCTCCTTATTCTTGCATAAGTTTTTTTTTTTTTATCCCATCTCTTCCTCCTCCTCATCTTTATTCCTTCTTTCCTCCTAATTTTTTCATTTTTTGTAATATATTTTTCCTTCCCAAATACTTGTTTTTCTCCTTGATATTTCAATGTCTTTCCTGACATTACTCTTGTTTTTACCGTCACTATCATCACTGTGCCTTTTACCGTCGCTACCACCACAGCTCCTTCCACCACCATCTACTACTACTGCTACTAATACTGTTACTACTTTTGATATTAATGATCATGAATTGATAATCATAAGGATGATAACAAAAACAGCAATAACCACAATAAAATTATAAAATTATAGTAATATCAATTATAGTGTCATTGATGCAAATTAACTTGTATAAAAAAAATGTATATAGTATACAGCAGTCCTGCAGAAGGAGTGTCGAATCACTCCTGGGATCAACCTGCGGAGGGTTCTTCGTGTGGGCTCGTGGAACGTTCTGAGCCTCTCAGACGATCATCGACTACCTCTCCTATCGGGCGAGCTCAGTAGGCTGAGGGTGGATATAGTGGGACTCTCTGAGACGAGGAGGCCTGGCAGTGGCGAGACTAGCAGTGGGGGTTACACCTACTACTGGTCCGGCATGAGCAATGGTCATCGTGTACGGGGAGTAGCTATAGGCGTCTCCAGCAAACTGCAACCGTCAGTTGTTGAGGTTACTCCGGTTGATGAGCGTATAATGCGGGTGAGGATGAAACACACTCTGGGTTTCATGTCTCTTGTTGCAGTGTACGCTCCTACCGAGATGCGTAAAACTGAAGAGAAGGAGATGTTCTACGCCAAACTCGACTCTGTATTAGACCAGTGTCCTCCTCGGGACACACTCATTGTCTTGGGCGACTTCAATGCTTCTACTGGCACTGTGAGAGATGGCTACGAGTTGTGTGCTGGTCCCCATGGCTCCGGTACTAGAAACACCAACAGTTCTCTGCTTCTGAACTTTGCAAGGTCCAGAAGGTTGAGAATTGCAGGTTCTTGGTATCAGAGACCAGAGCTGCACCGCTGGACATGGTATAGTAATGCCGGAGGGGTAGCTAAGGAGATCGACCACGTCCTCGTTAGTACTCGTTGGAGGATCCTCCAGAACTGCAGGGTTTACCGGAGTGCTGATTTCTTTGGAACAGATCACAGACTTGTTGTTGCTACACTTAAGCTTCATGTCAAGTCCAGAAGAATCTCAAGAGGTAACCATACTGTGTTTCATCTTGAGAAACTGAAGGACTTGATATGTGCTCATGAGTATGCAGTGGCAGTCTCAAATCGGTTTGATGTGCTCGGTGCTCTCGGGGATCCTGTAGAACTGTGAGATACCTTCAAACGTGAAACTCTACAGGCTGCCAAGGAGTGTATTGGGGAGCGCCCGAGGTCAACACGTGGTTTTGTCTCGACGGAGACGCTGGAGAAAATCGAGGAGAGTCGCGCTGCTAGGCTGGCTGGGAACCGGGACCAGCACAGGGCTCTGTCACGCCGGACTAGAACCCTCCTGAGGAGAGACAAGGAGAGGTATGTCAGGAGTCTCGCTGAGGATGTCGAGGGTCATTTGAACGCTAATGACCTCCGACCCGCCTACTGAGCCCTGAAGAAGCTCCGTTCCAAGTCTCCTTCTCGGGCGAGTGCTATTCGAACAGCAGATGGGCGCCTCGTGTCGGACATGGATGGGCAGATGGCTCGTTGGGCTGAGTACTTTGGGCAGTTGTTCACGGTGGACCCTCCAACTGAGCAGCTTCACACCACTGGGTTACAGGCAGTGGATGCCGATCCTCCCATTGACGAAAGCGCACCCTCTCCTGACGAAGTCAGAGAGGCTGTAGCAAAGTTGAAGGGTGGAAAGGTAGCTGGTGTTTGTAATATCAGTGCGGAGCTCCTCAAAGCTGGGGGTGAGGCCATGATCCGCGGGTTGCATGCTGTCCTGACTGCCGTGTGGCAATCAGGTACCATTCCTCCTGACTGGAAAAGGGGGCTGGTCGTCCCTATCTGGAAAGGGAAAGGGGACCGTCAGGACTGCAACAATTACCGCGGTATTACACTGATCAGCGTACCAAGCAAGGTGCTTGCCCATCTATTGCTGACACGAATTCGCAGTCATCTGGTGAAGCATCAGAGAACTCAGCAGTCTGGGTTCACGCCTGGTAAGTCAACAACGGACCGTATCCTAGCGCTTCGTGTCCTGGTGGAACGCCGACGTGAGTTTCGACAGGGGATGCTTGCAGCCTATGTTGATCTCAAGAAGGCGTTTGACTCAGTGCATCGTGAGTCACTCTGGGATCTTCTGCGACTTCGAGGGATTCCTGCAAGGACTATTGGTTTGATAACTGGTCTGTATTCTGGGACTGAGAGTGCTGTGAAGTGTGGGGCAGGTGTATCCAGCTTCTTTCCTGTGAATACAGGAGTGAGGCAAGGGTGCGTCCTTGCCCCATCACTTTTCAACGCTTGTATGGACTGGGTATTGGACAAGGTTGTAGATCAAAGTGATTGTAGAGCATCCGTCGGCAACACCAAGATCACTGATCTTGTTTTTGCCGATGATGCAGTAATCTTTGCTGAGTCGCTGGAGGTCCTGGTGATCTCTCTCGAGGCGCTGCACGAGGAGGCAAAGCCTTTGGGACTTGAGGTCTCCTGGCTCAAGACCAAGGTCCAGGTATTTGGAGACTTACTAGATGAAGCAGTACAGTCTGTTCATGCGTGTGGCGAGGACATTGAGATCTTGGAAAGTTTTACATACCTTGGTAGCGCAGTCCATAATGACGGCGGGTCACGTCAAGAAGTCTTACGGCGGATTGGCATAGCCCACGGTGTTATGGACTCGCTCAGCGGGAGTATTTGGCGTTGTCGGTACCTGTGCAGGAGGACAAAGATCCGGATCTTCAAGTCGCTTGTGATCCCTGTCTTACTCTATGGTTGTGAGACATGGACACTAAATAGTGACTTGAAGAGACGAATCAATGCCTTTGGTAATAAGTGTCTTCGCAGAATCATGGGGTATCGCTGGGATGATTACGTGTCAAATCAGCGATTGTACCGTGAGACTGAATCGAGACCTATTACCTGCATAGTCCGTCAGCGCCAACTTCGGCTATATGGGCATGTGGCACGCTACCCTGAAACTGATCCTTCCCATCGGGTTGTACCTGTAAGAGACAATCCGGCGTGGAGGAGGCCAAGGGGGCGCCCACAAGGCTCGTGGCTGGGGCAAGTTGATGTTTCTTGTCGAGAGCTGCTTGGTATGGGAAAGGAGCCTGCATGGGAACTCGCGCGTGGTGACCCCCGGGAGTGGCGTCGTAGGGTGGGCGAGGCGACGCGCCCCCCGGCGTATGCCCCCAATGATTGATTGATTGAGTCCTGCAGAGACTCTGGTAAAGGGCCACAACACAAAAGCATTGTGTGCGCACTCACTGAGAGGAGAGGGGAGATGCATACTTACCTAGCCCAATAGACATTTCCTTTTGGGTCATTGTGACCTTGACTTTTCATTAAATAATTCTTACTTTCGAACTCGTCCCAGATTTTGGTCAAATCTTGTTACCATAAAATATGTTGAAATTATACCTTAAACTGTTTTCGAGTAATTTTGCCGTCAAACAAACAAAGAAACACTACTGAAAACAATACCACTCCACTGTCCCGGGTAGTAACAACCAAAATGATAATTATAATAATAATGATAAATATTTAATCATAATGATATCAATAGTTATAATAACAATAATTATTATAATACAAATAAATTTAATGATAGATATAATAATAATAATTACAATTATAACAATAATGACATTAACAATGATAATGATAATGATAATAATTATAATCATGATAAAAACAATTATAGTAAAAATAATAATAACAATAACAACGATGAGTATGATGGATAATGATAAACATAACCATAATATTATCAATAACAATTACAATGATGATGATAATAGTATTAATGAAAAAACAATAATAATAGCAGTGATAATAATATGTATCTGTTATTGTTATTATTATTTCTTGTTTATTATCATTATCATTATCAATTATTATTATATATCATTATTATCACTATATACAATATCATTTTCGTTAATCATTATCATTATTATTACTATTATCATTAAAGTTATGAATATTAATAATATTAATAATATTATTGTTATTTCTATGATTACAATAGTAATAACTATCTTCATTATTAGCATTACGTATTGTTAGCATCACTATCACAAAAATGATTATCAATATCATTATGATCAATACTATTATTATGATTATTATTACTATCGTTATCCTCGTTATCTTTACTATTATAATTATCGTGACTATTTCCATTATCATTATAATCATTATTATCAATACTTTAAAATTATTATCGTTATAACTATCTATATTATTATCAGCATTGGTCATTACTGTAATTATTCGGTATAAACTACCGTAGATAACAGTGAAGTCGCCACCTACAGCGAAGTCGCCAGGCGCCAAATATTACGAATTATAGCATCACTACTGATATTTATGTGCCACTGAAGATGTTACACAGTAGTTTATATCATGGCTGTATAATCTACCCTGTTTCAGCGTTGTTTTATGCTTTGTATCTGCAAGTATAACTGTTGCGCATTTTGCTTCTCACGTTTTTCTTCGCGCGATGACAGACAGTAAACAGTAGCTTTTCGGGCGGCAGGACACAGACTTGCCAGATCTTTCAAACTTGAATAGAATTTATTTTCACGTTGGCAGAGGAATTTTTATACTATATCCAAGCATCTTCCGCAGCTAATATATATAGAGACTAGTTTTACTTTACCTCTAATTTCCCTGAATTCCCCAGAGTGGCGACTCAACTGTTGGGTTAAAATACTAGCTGGCGACTTTACTGTAGTAGGTATAGTGAGGCCGCCACTCGGTTCTATTTTTGTAATTTGTTCATTTATAGCCCTAATATGACACAGAATAAGACACAAAATGACACAGACTTTCCAGATAGCGCCTTCTAACTTTCCTGAAATCATGGATGTACAAATGTAAGTATTAACGCCACCACACGTCTGTAAATAACAAAGAAACGTAGAACTGGCGACTTCACTGTTATCTACGGTAAGCGTATGGTGCAGCAGCTGAGAAAAAAAACCCATAATATATGAACCAAGCTCAGGAGAAAAAAGTTTTGAGATTTCACAAATCAGAACATAATGAAATTTATATATATATTTTTTAAATGTGACTAGGTATATTAAATAACATATTATCGCCTTCTGCATATTCAAATATTTTGCATTATTTCCCTCTTTTTTTATTCTAAGTTTGACATAAACAGTATTGCTATAACATTTTCATCATATTTACACCCATATTTATGCATGCATATATGTACGAATCTTGTTTTTGTTTATAGCAAAACATATTGACAAGTACACATACGTATATTTTAGGCTTTTCTTTCCTTTTCTTACGTCTAAAACTCCACAACCAAGCCCAAAGTAATTCCCCAGTGATTTATATAGTTTCCAAAAAGTCCCTTAAACCGGTAGCAAGTTGCCGCCTCCAACGCGCAATTCCATACACGTCTTTCTAATTTATAGATCTTTAGTCATCAGCAGCTCAATGGTTTTTGAAAATGTATCTCCTTTTCCCTTAACCTTTTGATTTCTACTACGAATGCAAAACAGCTTTTTGAACCTCCTGTGCTTCCACAATCTTTCCACATGAGTCATGAGGCAACCTCTATTGCACCCATTGTTTTTTCTTGTCTCAAGCCGGATTCCTTATAAATCTCAGATTATCATTTCATACTATGAAGCCATATCATTGGCAATTTGTAGTCACTTCATTGCCAATATATGTGACCTCTTACTGGATCATATTGTGCTTAGATCCTATACCAAACGATCATACAAAACTGGTGCAAGAATGCCCTGAAATATTTGAATCTTTCTATTTTTGCCACAGACAGAGGCTTATCTGTTCCAAATTTCCTTCAAAGCCACCAGATATTTGCTACTTCTCCCACATTTTGCCCAAACACTGCCTTCATGGACCCAACTATCAGCATTCACAATCAAGTACATGACGTTGACCACCTGATCTAAAGTTTCACCATTCAAAACTAAATTGGCATCTGGGCTTCTTCCCTTACATCTCTTCACTTTCTTTTTTAGTAAAATTCCCTTTGATTACTGCTACAAATCTTTCTCAATTTTATTTTACTAGATTTCGCAACTGCTGTTCCATATTATGTGCGACAAGAGCTGCGTCATCCATAATCAATAACTAATCATTCCAGTTTCCTCCCATTACCACACACCATATTTTATTCCCTGTTTCGTAAGCCAAGATTATAATTATCTCTCATCTCCCATCTCTCTCTCATCCATGGAGATCCAAAACAACTTAGTCGAAATAGCACATGACAATACTGAGAGGTATTCCTCGACTCTGTCCACACTCACATCTGTCTTACTTTTCTTACAGATGGTTTCTTTGCATGTATTAGTCCTCTTACATATATAAAACTGACATTTGCTACGTCTAATAGCTATCAATAACATCATGGGGTTTTTTTCTGCAAATCCATAAACTTCATGGCAAACTGCATAAACACTGCTCCAAACATATATGAATGACATTATAGCAGCACTTTACAGTACACTTACTGTATTTCATATCTGCAAGTGTTAGTGTGCGATCAGGCCTGTTTAAACCACACTGCCTCTACAAAGTCTGAGGTGCTTGATAAATGCAATGTCCAAAGGCAAGTGCTCATAGATGAAGTAATGGGGGGATGGGGGTCCAGGAGGCTAAGAGGTTAATAAGCCAAGGTATGTTAGGTTAGGTTAGGTTTAGTTTAATTAAGTTTAGAATTTTCCCTAATTTATTTTTTCTCTTGGGTTAGGCTTCTCTTATTTTTGGAGGCAAACATAAATTACTTGTTTTTTTGACTCCGCCACCCAAAGCCCCGGTTCCCTATCAGGTCCCCATGTTTGATGGGTAGAGTGGAAGATCTTAAGTAACAAGTGTTGGAGTTGTTTTTGTGCAGTTTAACCAGCATCATAGATTAAAACTTAATATAAAATAATATATCTCCTTTGATACAAACACTTGACCAACACAGACCTTTACCCTTTCAGAAGCCATCCTGTTATTCCTCAATATGACTTTCAATCTCCTGAAAACTATTCATCTATTCATACTTTTTCCAAAAGCTTTTCTGGAAAGCTAAACAAACTTACATAATTTGCAGTTCCTTTTGCCCCTATACCTTGACCCAGCGGCATTAAAAAAGTTTATAAATACTACTTAAGTGTATCTCTCTCTTCCCAGCATTCACTATCCTATCTAAACAGCCTGTTTAACTGTGGTTCTGAAGTTATCTCTATCGACAATAAATATGCACAAGAGTACTCAAAGAGCGCATGTCTCCGTCAAGGCTAAACGAGTGAAATACAATAAGATTAATAAACAAAATATCACTTACATTATTGATACTATTATACCCCCCAAAATTTAAGTTCTTTTCATGCAGTCGGCACTCTTTTCGCATCTGCACTTCTTGACCTGGACCGTAGCATGATTGGTATCTTTTCCTAGGTTCTTCATGTGTCTTCTTTCTTTTTAGCAAGTTGACCACAGTATTTTAAAGACGTTTTTGGAAAAGTATTTAACGCAAGCTTGGAACCTCTAAGCTGGTGGGAAGGGGAGGGATGGGGGAGGTTGCAGGGATAGAGTAAGTATAGATGCTGGAAACAAGAAATTTGTTTCACAAATGAACTAGGAATATTTAGGGTGGAGGGAAGAGAAGGGGAAGGAGGGAACTTAAGTTAAGAGAGAGCGTGTGTAGAGACGCCCCCCCCGTGTTGGGCACCACCTTGAGGGCGGCGGACGCCAAGCCCCCATAATCACTTTAAATAAAACTGGATTCAGAGCTGGATTCAGATAAGCTCCAAAAGGAAATTACTTCTAAGTTGGGCCTATCGCCACCTCTGGTAAAATTTTCAATCAAATCCGTCAATAATAATTTGCGTAATCCTGCTAAAAAACAAACAAACAAACAAAACAAAAAAACCGATTACATAACCTCCTTGGCGAAGGTAATGATGATTACGATAATGACAATAATAAAGATGACAATAGTAATTATATTATTGATCATAATGGTAAATGATAAATGCTAATAATAATCATAATTATAATAATAACGATCATTATAATGATAATGATAAATGGTAATAGTAATCATAATTAAGCTAATAAGAATGATAATAGCAAATATATTGAAAATAGCAATATTATAATGATAAACTATGAAAATGTCAAAAATAATAAACGGATACGAAACGATTACGCAAGTGTTTTTAGCAATGACAATGATAATAAGGATAATAATTATGATAATAGTTATTGGACTGCTAATGTAGTGCTTCGCACACTTGGCTCACGGTAGAGAAATCCGTGAGATCACAGAGGACATTGGATAAATTCCCTGGCCGGGCGGAGACAATTTGTAATGCGTAGACAATTTGTGTTTGTCTCTTTTCATGCTATAGGCCCTATTCACCAAACAGATAAGGGTACAGGATGTAAGCCGAGGAGTTATGACCTCGTAATCCCGACAGGAGCTGATGGTGGCGATCCTTTATTCATATATATATATGGAATTTCCCCATGGCCTGATTACGCGCTGGACAAGCGATCTCCAGCGGTTACCCTCCCGGAAAGAACTTAGAATTCATAGTCACTGATCTCTGGGTAAAGATAGGACCTCACACACCACACAACCCCCATCACCTTGATCAAGTGGGATAGTGACTACTTGCGCAGTCAGCGAAAAAAATCTTGGAGACTTGAGCAGGCCTTGAACTCGGATGCGGCTGAACGACGCCAGACGGAGGTTTTCCCACCAAACCACACAAGTGTGTGTGTCTGTGTGTGTGTGAGTGTGTGTGTGTGTGTGTGTGTGTGTGTGTGTGTGTGTGTGTGCGTGTACGTGTGCGTGTCGAGTCGCTGTGGAATACCAGATATGGTCTACGACACAGAACGTAAGGTGATAAACAGGCGAAAGGTACATAAATAAAGAATACAGAAAATAACAATTGCAATAATGATAATGAGATTAAATTTTTTATATAACTGTTAATCGCATTTTATTATTACTATTAATAATAACATCATTAACATTATCAGTATCACTTTCATTTATATAATTTTCATTATTACTTTATTTAATTATTATGACAAAAACTTATAGGAGACGACTGCTTGAGTGCTTTCATTTATGAAATAAAGGATTAAGTCGTGAGTTCTCTTGCAGTGAGAAAAAATATGCAAAAAACAATAAATGCCTAAAAGTGTACTTCTTTATATATATATATATATATATATATATATATAGATATTATATATATATATATATATAATATATTAATATATATATATATATATATATATATATATATATAATATATATATATATATATGTATATATACATTATATTATAGTATATACATATAAATCACTATCTATCTATCTATCTATCTATCTATCTATCTATCTATCTATCATCTATCTATCTATCTATCTATCTATCTATCTATCTATCTATCTATCTATCTATCTATCTATATATATATATATATATATATATATATATATATATATATATAGATATATATATATATAATATGTAAATATATACAATATATATATATATAATATATATATATATATATATATATATATAATATATATATATATATATATATATATAATATATATAATGATATAATTATATATATATAATATATATATATATATATAGATATAATATATATATATATATATATATATATCTATATATATATATATATATATATATATATATATATATGTGCGCAACGACATCACTTGCTCTCGTGCCCACGGTCTTGAATCTTCCGAATTTTCTACCATCTGGTTTCGACTTCAATGTCACTCTCTTACTAAATTTATCTGTGCTGTATATCTCTCACCTAACTCCTCGGACTATATATAATTCTTCGACTATTTAACATCAAAAGTGGAGCACATCTCATCTCATTTTCCTTTAGCAGAAATTTATATTCTTGGGGATTTCAATGTTCACCACCAGCATTGGCTATCATCTTATTTCACTGACCAACCTGGTGAACACCCCTACAGCTTTTCTATCCTCCAAGACCTAGAGCAGCTAGTGCAGCACCCTACCCGTATTCCTGACCGCCTTGATGACACGCCCAACATTCTTGATCTTTTCCTAACTAATAACCCATCTGAACATAACATAAGAACATAAAAAAAATAAGGAAGCTGAAGCTACAAGAGGCCGCGAGGCCTACACGTGGTAGTTCCTGTCACCTAACACTACCTACATCCACCTTTCATCCCCATCCATGAACTTATCCAGCTCCTCTTTAAAGCTCCCTAATGACTCCGCACTAACTACCTGTCTACTGAGACCATTCCATTCATTCACCACCCTATTAGTGAATCAGTTTTTCCCTATTTTCTTTCTAAATCTACGCTTTTCCAGCTTGAATCCGTTACTTCTTGTTCTACCCTGGTTAAAAGCCGTAAGAACTTTTCCTACCTCTCCTTTATTAAATCCCTTTATCCACTTAAAAATTTCTATCAGATCGCCCCTTACTCTGCGTCTCTCGAGTGAGTGTAATTTTAATAACTTCAATCTCCTCTCATAACTAAAGTTACGCATCCCTTGTATCATTTTGGTCATCCTTCTCTGCACTGTTTCTAACAACACTATATCCATCCTGTAATATAGAGACCAAAACTGAACCGCATAGTCTAGGTGAGGCCTGACTAGAGCCAGATAAAGCTTTAGAATAACTTCCGCACTTCTACTTTTAACACTTCTGGTAATGAATCCTAATACTCTATTAGCTCTATTTTTGGCCTCAATACATTGTTTCCTAGGTCGGAGATCTGGGCTCACCCTCACTCCAAGATATTTTTCACCTTCTGATCTTTTCAGCGATACATTGCTTATGGTGTATCTATTACCAGGGTTTTTTCTCCCAACATTCATAACGCTGCATTTTATCAATATTAAATTCCATCTGCCATCTGACTGACCACTCGCTAAGTTTATCTAAGTCTCCCTGCAATATGCCTACATCAGACTGTGATCCAATAATCCTACCTAACTTAGTGTCATCAGCAAACTTGCTGATATCACTGCTAATCCCACTATCCAAGTCGTTGATGTAAATCAAAAATAGTAATGGACCCAAAACAGACCCTTGTGAAACTCCACTTGTCACCAGTCCCCATTCAGATTTAGAACAATTAATTGTAACCCTTTGTTGCCTATTACTTAGCCAAGCTTTGATCTAATGAAGAACCTTCCCATCTATACCATGACCCCTAACCTTATTTAAGAGTCGCTCGTGTGGTACTTTCTCAAATGCCTTACTAAAGTCCAGATATATTATATCATAATCCTTATCATTATCTGCCGTCTTATAAACTTTCCTATAAAAACTCAATAAACTGGTGAGACATGACCTACCCTTGGTGAATCCATGTTGTGAATCATTGATCAAACTATGTTTATCTAAGTGCTCTCTAATGTTTTTTGCAATAATAGATTCCAATAATTTACCCACCACTGATGTTAGACTTACGGGTCGATAATTTGACTTTAGTCTTCTGTCTCCCTTCTTAAATATGGGAACAACATTTCCTTTCCTCCACAATAATGGCACATCGCCTATCTCAACCGATTTCCTAAAAATGTGCACTAACGACTCACTAACAACCTCCTTGCATTCCTTTAATACCCTGGGATACACTTCATCTGGTCCTGGCGATTTAAAAATTTTCCTTTTATCTATACCCTCTTCCACCATTTCCCTAGTTATCACAATATCTTTGAGTTTCTCCTCATCGCTTCCTTTGAACATCTGTTCACTATCAGGTATCGTCTGTGTATCCTCCTCCGTAAAAACACTTAAGAAATAATCATTTAGACTCTTACACATATCCTCATCCGTATTTAAGACCTCCCCCTGTCCTGACCTTAACGGCCCAACTAATTCCCTTGTCTTTGTTTTATATACTTGATAGAACCCTTTTGGGTCCCTTTTCGCCTGTTCTGCTACTTTAATCTCATAATTGTTCTTAGCAACGCGAGTTAATTTTTTCACTGTCCTTGCCATCACGTTATACTGTTCTTTGTTTACCAATCCTGCCTTGAACCTTAAATAAATGTTTCTTTTTACTCCAATGTTGTGTTTTAAATTGGTGGTCATCCATTTTGGATCACTCTTTCTGGACGTTATTTCCCTATAAGGAATATTTATTTTCTGTCCGTCAATTATATTCCTTACAAATGAGGTATAATCATCATTAGCCCCGACCCTCACTTCCATTTCTAACCTCTCTAATTACCTCCTCAGCCCTGACCTCACTTCCCTGTCTACCCGCTCTAATTACCTCTTCAGCCATGACCTCACTTCCATATCTAACCGCGCCAATTACCTCTAGGTGCCTTCCTAATCCTTCATAATTGGCCTTTCCAGCTTTTACTCTGTGAAACAGAGACTTCTGCTTACTCTGTGAAACTATTGTCTCCGTTAGGTTCCTTCGATCACAATCTTATTTCTGTAACCTGTCCTATCGCTCAGGTGCCGCCTCGGGACACACCTAAGCGGAGGTGCTTCTGGCATTTCAACTCAGCTAAGTGGGAAGACTTAAGGCAGTACTACTTTACTTTTCCATGGAATGATTACTGCTTCCATGTCAGATACCCATCTCTTTGTGCAGAGTGCATAACTGAGGTCATAGTCTCTGGCATGGAGGCGTACATTCCACACACTTTATCTAATCCTAAAACCCGTCAACGTTGGTTTAACTCATTTTGTTCTCATGTAGTCCAAGATATAGAGGCGGCTCACAGACGGTACAATACGTACATAAATTACTATGTACGTATTGTACCGTTTATCATCTATCTCCTGAAACTCATGCCCTTTATATTTCTGCCCGTAATCATGCCAAATCTTTACTTCAACCTACCAAAAACTTCTTCATTCATAGAAAATGTCAAAATCTTTCTGAATATAATTCCTCTCGTGACTTCTGGCATCTAGCTAATAACATCTCGAATAATTTTTCTTCTACATCTTTCCCTCCTATGCTTCACCCAGATGGCTCCACAGCTGTCTCATCTATTTATAAAGCTGAACTCTTCACTCAAACCATTGCTGAAAATTCCACTGTGGTAGATGAAGGGCTTGTTTCTCCTTCTCCTCCACCTTCTGACTATATTATGCCTGTTATTAAGATTCTTCGTAATGATATTTTCTTTGCCCTTTCTGGCCTAGATCCCCGGAAGGATTACGGTCCTGACGGAGTCCCTCCTATTGTTCTCAAAAACTGTGCTTCTGTGCTTGCACCCTGTCCGGTCAAACTTTTCCGTCTTAGTCTATCAACTTTCATCTTTCCTTCCTGCTGGAAGTTTGCTCACATCCAACCTGTTCCTAAGAAGGGTGACCGCACTAATCCTTCAAACTACTGTCCTATAGCTTTGACTTTCTGCCTTTCTAAAGCTTTTGAATCTTTACTTAATAAGAAGATTCTTAAGCATCTATCTGCTCACAATCTTCTATCTGATCGTCAGTACGGTTTCCGTAAAGGGCGATCTACTGGCGATCTTCTAGCTTTCCTAACTGAATCTTGGTCATCCTCCTTTAGGGGTTTTGGTGAAACTTTTGCTGCTGCCCTTGACATATCAAAAACTTTTGATAGAGTCTGGCACAAATCTTTAATTTCAAAACTACCCTCTATCGGTTTCTATCCTACTCTCTGTACCTTCATCTTAAATTTCCTTTCAAACCGTTCTATTGCAGCTACTGTAGACGGACATTGTTCTTCTCCTAAATCTATCAATAGTGGTGTTCCCCAGGGTTCTGTCCTATCACCCATTCTCTTTCTATTATTCATTAATGATCTTCTAAATCTAACTCAAAGCCCTATCCACTCCTACGCTGATGATTCTACCCTGCATTTTTCAACGTCGCTTATTAGACGTCCAACTCAACAGGAACTAAGTGCTTCACGGAGAGATGCCACTGAGTGCCTAACTTCTGATCTTTCTATAATTTCTGACTGGGGCAAAGCAAACCTTGTTTTGTTCAATGCCTCAAAAACCCA
>JACEEZ010003079.1:35000-50000 GCA_016584305.1 Chionoecetes opilio
TCTATCTCTTACCCACCAACCCTATCTCTCTCTCTCTCTCTCTCCTCTCTCTCTCTCTCTCTCTCCACGGTATCAACTCTTGCCTCCATCCCTCCTCCCAATCGGTCTTCTGCATTTTCTTTTTCACAAGTTCTTCCCTCCAGTAATTTCATTCGCGCCCCTCTACGCCTCGCATTACTCTTCCCCATTCACCCTCTCGCCCCTCTGTATCCTTCCTCTAACTCCTACGTAACCTTTATCTCCCGGGTATTCCCTTGTCTTCGCAACTCGCCTGCATCACCAACTCTCCTGCCTTGCTGTCTTTCACATGCCCTCCCTGCACATGTTTCACACTCATTTTTCTCCACAATGTTTCTCTCTCCCTGTACTTTCCTTTAGGAGGGGACATAAGGACGTCTCTGCCACCTAAGAATATGGATAATAGGATTCTTGTCTGCTTGCCTGAAAACTCATCGCAATCTCTCCATCATGGGTTCATCTCTGTTCTTCCCTCTCCCTTGTCTTCGTGATCCCTAAATTATTCCTATCATCTCTTGGATTATCACATTTTCACTCTTCCCCTCTCGTCCTCGTCCCTCTGTTTATTCACCAAACACACATTTCACACTAGTCACGAGTATTTTCTCTTAACATATTATTTACTTTTCCCCTTGCTGTTTTCTTTCTCTTGCTTTATATATTTCACCTTCATCCACTGTAAAAACTTGAAAGATTTGTGCATTTTTGTTATCTTTGTTATTTACCATATAAGGATTTTTTTATCCATTTTAAAAGTTATTAGATTACTATGTGCTAATTATTACGTGTAGAGTATCAACAGTATAATCTATAAATTCTTTGAAATAAGAATATCCTTAATTCGCAAAAATTATGACATTTGAACAATGCCATCTCTCTCTCTCTCTCTCTCTCTCTCTCTCTCTCTCTCTCTCTCTCTCTCTCTCTCTCTCTCTCTCTCTCTCTCTCTCTCTCTCTCTCTCTCTCTCTCTCTCTCTCTCTCTCTCGCGCTCGCTCCTCTCTTCCTTCGCTCGCTCGCTCGTTCGCTCGCTCGCCTCGCTCGCTCGCTCGCTCTTCTCGCTCTCTCTCTCCTCTCTCTCTCTCTCTCTCTCTCTCTCTCTCCTCTCTCTCTCTCTCTCTCTCCTCTCCTCTCTCTCGTCTCTCTCTCTCTCTCTCTCTCTCTCTCTCTCTCTCTCTCTCTCTCTCTCTCTCTCTCTCTCTCTCTCTCTCTCTCTCTCTCTCTATCTCTCTCTACTCTCTCTCTCTCTCTCTCGCTCTCTCTCTCTCTCTTTCTTGTGAGTTCCTTCCCTTCAATTTTACTTTAATATGTCCCATTTTCTCCAAAATTTTCATTCAGCACAATTTTCATTTCAAACTTTTCCTCACCACCTCATTCCAATTCCTGCTATCTCTTTTCCTTTAACCTTATTCTTTTTCTTTTATGCCTTTCTTCACACACAGCTCCTGAAGCCTTCCTTACATTTTCATTTTTCCTTACCCGAAATTTATATTCTCTATTCACTGCAAAATCTCCCGTTTCTTCTCTTCCTCCCTTTCCACATACTGTGCATACCTATTCCCCTTTTACCCTGCGTAGCCACCCCAACTTCACCACCCCTTATGCGGTCCTCCATTTTCCTCACACATCCTCACCTCCAGAACGTCTTCCCTCTCATGTATGTACGTCAGGGTTGGGGTAAAAATATTTTTCTACAACTCAAAACTGTTCGGCGTACCAATAAAAGAGTGAAATGTGGGCAAGGGAGGGGGGGATATGGGATAACTAGGGAACTGGCAGGATGATGGAGGAGGAAGAGAGAGAAAAAGGAAAGAAATGTTGTGACGTACAATATTGAAACGCTTTTGATTGCCGGTAAGGTAAAAACTGTCAGTCAGTTATCACTCCTAACATATATATTAACTTGCATAACTATTACTAGTGAATTACACCTAATTATCAAACAAGGGTCACACGTATTATAACTTCCATACAGGATATGTGCATGTAATTAACATCAAAAGAATCAGTGTATTTTTAGAAACATTATAAACATATAATTATATATCTATGTAATGTATATATAATTATACGTTTATCTTTCCTCCTCTGTTTCACCATGAGACCCATGAACACCTTGCATTCTCAAAATATGTCACAGGACATATGCCTAGTTGTCAGCATAAAGTATAGGATCAACAAGAAGTGATAAGAAGCCATAATCACGAGGAGAAGGGGGAGAAGCCCTCGGACATCGACGCTATCAACACGCACCTCTCACTCGCCCCGTCCGACACTCCCTGACTGTGCTCAAGACATTCATTGTACTTGGTTGTAATCTCTACGCTCCTTACTGGACTCTAAATAAATGTGTACAAAGCTGGAAGTACCATTTTAACTCATACCAGATAAGTCTCTACAATTATATCAGACTTATATAAATGGTGCCATACGCGGTGGTAATATAACGACTTATATAAATGGTGCCATACGCGGTGGTAATATAACGACTTATATAAATGGTGCCCTACGCGGTGGTAATATACCGACTTATATAAATGGTGGATAAGCGGTGGTGACTGATTTTATCAGTCTTATAACACCATAACGCGGTATTAACGACACCCAACGCATTCTACAAGCAAGTTCTACAACACACAACCAAGCAACGTTCTCCGGCCATTCTACAGCTTTTCCACGTTCTACCAAGATTATCAAGATTATACGCCGATCTTCTTCAAGCTACCACAACCACAACCAGCCAGTACAACCACAACCAGCCAGTACAACCACAACCACGACCATCAACATGGCAACCTCGGTACCCTACGCAACACCAGCCAGCCGCAACACACTCTACAATAATTGCTTCAAGTCCACGAGCAACACAACAGCCAGCAATTAACTACAAGAATATTCAAGTCTACAAGCAGCACCTACAGAGGGAGAGAGAGGTAGCCTCACTCAAGCAACTCAGCGCATTTTTTCAGTCATGAGGTCACCGCATCATCGCCAGCCACCCGACACCGCGCTGCCACAGACAGAAACGTCTCGCATCTCTCCACAGTCAAGATATAAACGTTCTACATGCAACTGTCCAGCCCTACAAATCCACAATACTGCATCTCGTCATGGCTCAACGTAGCAGCTTCGATACGCAACACACATCATCTCGTCATGGACCAGTGCAACACAGATACCCCTCCCGCTATATAGCAACACAACAGCAGCCCACATCACCGCCTGCCGAACATTCCGCTGACACAGCCCATCACCCGTCCGCCCTCACAAAAATGCTGACTTGACACTACCACACAGTGTCACTACCTACCGCCACTACCAGCCGTTCCTCAGCTACGGACTTAAGCGCGTGCACCACAACACAACTGTCTGTGTATCTATTTCAGATTTCTTATTTGTGTATGTATATGTTGTTATTATTTTTCTTATATGTGTTCTTTGACAGAATGTTGCTCTCCGGTGACTGTACTACATCAGTCATCCATGGCACTCATCCACGCTGTGTTCATCCTTCACTCACCTGGACCTCACCTATCATACACCAATACGAGTAGCTACCAGCTAAGTAATTGTTTTCAATTATAGGTGAGCAGGTATATTTCGAGTTAACACAGTGATTTCACATACACGGACAATTTCAACGTTAGAAATATTATTAGTGCTGTTTTAACCTACATTTCCATTTCCATTACAATGGCTACGGTAAATACATCTGTTCAGACACCGTTAGGACACTTAAGTCATAATTTTCAGCAAACATATGACTATCCTTTTTACACAAGGCGAAATTTTAGACCACGGTATTCCCACACTAATTTTTTCCAACAGTAATGCATATATTACAATTCCTGGAGACATAACTCTTACGAGTGCACATTTACTACTGAATTACCACTTTATGAGTGTACCTTTACTACTGTTTACTACTTTATGAGTTCACATTTACTACTGCACCAGTGCAAACTCCTGAGATTGACATAAATGCATTAACTAGCGTGCCCGAGCGAGCAATGTCAGTCACTGTCACAGTTCAGTGTTACCGATTCCTGAACCTGATTCCTGTAATGTTCTCTGTTTTTCGTGATTGTTTAGTTTGAGACGTCTTACTACATACACGGTCGCGAATAATTTTTCGAGTGACTAGAGGATTAGATACAGATGATGCTTTACCAAACACTAATTTTGATACACAGGACACACCTGTAGTTAATGATGACACACACACTGCTACAACTGATTACCGTCACAAATTGCGATCAAACACGGAAAAGCAGTAGTGTTATACCATTCCATATCATTACATTTTATATCAGTTCACCTGATTATTTTACAATTACCATGTATTCTGAATTTTATTGTGTGTTGTTCTATTTTTAGAAAATGTCTACACAACACACCAAGCCAATGTTATATACGCTCTTGAAAATACTTTACATTGATGTTTTACGAATTTTTGGTTTAGCTACATATTATTCTGACCAACTATAGAAAATAATATAATTGCATTTTACTTGTAACATCTAGCACGATAGAAACACTAATGTATGACAGATAACTCTTCACATTAGAATACTATTATATTAGAGTTAAAGTTGCACCACAGTGCATAGCATTATATAATTATTTACTTACATTCCACAATTCAAGGAATTATTTCGCACGTATTGTTGCATGATCACATTATTTACTTACATTCCACATTTAAAGGAATTATTACGCACTTATAATTGCATGACATTATTTACTTACATTCCTCATTTAAAGGAATTCTTACGCACTTAATGTTGAAATACATTAATTACTTGCATGACATTGCTATGTATTAACATACATACTAACTTACTTATTGTTACCATACCATATTTAATTGCATGAAATACTAACACACTTATTTGTTACACAAGTTACACATTTTTACTTGACTGCATTCCTTACGTATTAAATGCATACATAAATTACATTCACTACGGGAATGATTTACTTACGTTTTTCCTGTTGTACCACGATCACTATTTGCATGATAGGATTGTGTACTTACTAACATATTAAACTAGGTACTATATGCATGACAAGCAGTTACTCTATAACTCTTTACACATCTGCATGATGTACGTGACGTACGTTCACACATCTCTTTGAACTACATTCTGCTCACATGTATTGCCTATGTACAACTAACTAACCATGTAACATTACTTACTAACAAATTCAAACTCGCAGAGAAGTTACGAATGTCTACTTGTCTTAATACAGACCTCAGAAAACATTGATTGATCACAGATAACCTTATCTCTCATAACATTGTTCGCCAATGTCGAATAATAATTCAGTCAGTTTCTCTGCCAGTCAGTTATCACTCGCTGATGACAATTTATTTTCTACAATAACTTTGCATTATTTTCATTTATGAATGATGTTTGGCAAACATAATTTTGCCCACCACACACACAATGCAACCACATTAATGTGTATCCAATGATGTCTCTACCTATGTTAATTATCCATTTTGACTATTACTTATTTACATATTACTAGGTTACTTACACCACAGTTACCCACACTGATACACCCACACAGATTGTATCAGGCGAGGTCTTGTCAATTTTTCCTTATATTTCTACAATCCCTTACATTCTTTTACTGACACAGTACTATTACTAGTAGGTACATATATTGTTATACTAGGCGCATAGCAGCAGCTCTACAGTCAGCCGAGCCTTCGTCATTACTTGACTCATTCAGGGTTTTTAACGATTACTTGACAATTTACGATTACGATTTCATTACTTGAAATGTTATGTTCTCAATTTTTCCCTGTAATTTTCACAGCTAGTTTCGCTGACAGTTGAGTTTGCTAGCTACCATCTCCAGTACACGTACACTTGAAACACTTAACACTTGAAATTATTGCCAGTGATTTTTACATATTGTGGATTTCCCCACGCTAGTACTGACACATATATATATATAATTTTACTCGGCCATGTAATTTTTTTTTGATGTTGAACATCATGTAATCCATTGTTTTCCATATTTTTATGTGTATTTAGCTCAGAGTTTACTCACTTTTAGCGATAGGAATTATGCTTTGGGAATTTTATAGTTTATATTTTCTATATATATTTAGCCTTTAGTTAGGTGTACCATTTGTTATTCCCTAGCTAATTCTTATGTGCCTAATTTGAGGACAAATTATATAGCGGCCCGAGCAATGTTAGTCAGTTATCACTCCTAACATATATATTAACTTGCATAACTATTACTAGTGAATTACACCTAATTATCAAACAAGGGTCACACGTATTATAACTTCCATACAGGATATGTGCATGTAATTAACATCAAAAGAATCAGTGTATTTTTAGTGTCCTGTGACATACTTTGAGAATGCAAGGTGTTCATGGGTCTCACGGTGAAACAGAGGAGGAAAGATAAACGTATAATTATATATACATTACATAGATATATAATTATATGTTTATAATGTTTCTAAAAATACACTGATTCTTTTGATGTTAATTACATGCACATATCCTGTATGGAAGTTATAATACGTGTGACCCTTGTTTGATAATTAGGTGTAATTCACTAGTAATAGTTATGCAAGTTAATATATATGTTAGGAGTGATAACTGACTGACAAAACTACGTCTCAAAATTTTTAAAGGGTATATATGGAAAGTAGTCAATATACCAACAAAGTCATACAAACAGTGGCAGAGGCAAATAAATCGACAGGGATAATGACATATAGGTAAAGAAACTTATATACAGTAGCATAATAAATAATATAATAAAATAATAAAAAACATTCACATAAACTAGAAAGACACAGACGATAGATAAAAACAGAAATAGAGGTATACAGATAGTACAAAGGGCAGTTACTGAAAAACAGGAAAACATGGACTAGGAGCGGCAGGAAAAGAAAGAGAGGAAGAAGCTTGGAAGATACTTTCAAACATCTCTGATTGTGAAAGTTACGAGAGAGAGAGAGAGAGAGAGAGAGAGAGAGAGAGAGAGAGAGAGAGAGAGAGAGAGAGAGAGAGAGAGAGAGAGAGAGAGAGAGAGAGAGAGAGAGGAGAAGAGAGAGAGAGAGAGAGAGAGGAGAGAGAGAGAGAGAGAGAGACGAGAGAGAGAGAGAGAGATGAGAGGAGAGAGAGAGAGAGGAGAGAGAGAGAGAGAGATGAAGAGAGAGAGAGAGAGAGAGAGAGAGAGAGAGAGAAAAAAAAATGAATCACCAAATAACATTCTCCAATTCAATAAGAATATAATTATGAGAATAATACAAAGTGCATAAAGGGAAATATTCAAATGCAAATCACAGGCATCAACTTACGTAACCTCGTTATCCACTTCATTGGATCGAACTAAAATCATAAGAAAATCAAAGCTTTATAAATCAAAAGTGGAAAAATACATATAAAAGGAAACACGAGAGAAGAAATAGGATTAGAAGAACAAAAGAAACGGAGACACGTAAGAAAGTTAGCGCCGAGCTTTTCGTCTTAGCATTGGAAAAGTAGGAGATATGAGAGTGGAGGAGATGGTGGGGGGGTATGGTACAGACGGCATGAACAAGAAGAAGGGATAATATTGAAGAAGACGGAGTAGGAGTTGGAAGGAGGGAAGAAGATAGAGATAACTTGAAGAAAAAAATTTAAAAGGAGTAGCAAACATGATGATATTGACACTGAATATAATGGTGAAGATGATGATGATGATGATTATTATCTTAGTGATGATAAAACAGGAAGAGGAAAAAACAAAGCTTGTAACAAGGTTGATTGAGAAGACTACACTATTTTGAACGCTTTTACTACTTCAATAAGAGGGCAGGATAACATACTATAGAGCAACAAGGGAATATTGAAACAGCAAGTGACAAAACTTTACTCGCTTATGATAAGGTTATATAATTTAGTATTTTTTTTTACAGTATGAGAATTGGACAGGAAAGTAAGATGACACAGCCCTCCCTTGTCACTCTGGTGGCAGGTAAAAAGCGAGAGCACATGCAGTGCAAATTTCAAGCGTAAATGCTGAAGTTACTTTGTAGATCAAAGAAGGGAAATATTTCCACAATTAACCTGACATTTACCTGACTAGAAAATCATGGAACTTGTAAAATTTTTAACAAACAATATTACTCAATCGTTGACTAAGTAATACAATTTTAAGGAATAACAAATTAATTGATTAAACATAGGAGAGCATATATATGGCAAGAAAATACGTATATATATATATAATATATATATATATATACGTATTTTCTTATATATATATATATATATTATATATATATATATATATATATATATATATATATATATAATATATATATATATATATATATATATAATATATATATATATATATATATATATATATATATATATATATATATATATATATATATATATATAATATATATATATATATATATATATATATATATATATGTATATATATATATATATATATATATATATATATATATATATATATATATATATATATATATATATATATAATGAGTGGTATTGGATGAAGATTGTTCTGAGAATAAGGAATCACACACATGAAAAGGAGCTAGGAACAAACACTACAATGCGGTGAAACAAAAATGTTGATATAAGGTGGGTGATGCGAGGAATTATCCTCTCCGCATAAGAGGTTGAAAATTAGTGATGGAGTATCGCCTTACTAAGAGGGATTTAGGATGAAAAATAAGACTCGAATTAGTATCGCCTGGTAAGAGGGCAAGCAATGCACGAGACTGTTACTATTCCTTGGAGAATGAAAAATGTAAGGATGTGATCCCCCTTATGTCGTGAAGATATTTAGAAACTATAGATACTGACTCTTATTATATTGCAAGATACTTATACAATGCATTATAACATTGATCCTTCACATCCTTCTCATATGGATAACATCCTTATTCACTAATTCTGCTATTAACATGCTTAACTGGTCCACAACGCTACTCAAGATTTGAAATGCCAATTTCAATAGACATAGTCAATGATACTAGTTTTATCTTCAGCTTCCAGTGCATTACATCTACATGTAATCTTTTAGTCTATAATAAGGAACCACAATGTGTCATCCACTCTAAGAGATACTTAGGTTTTGTATCCTGAAACTATGCTACTACTGTACTTGTATACTTATATTTCGTCCCTATGATCAGGGACTGGATCTTCATACACTGAATATGCTACAGGAGATCTCTCTCACCAGTAAGTTGTATAATCACAAGATTGCTTCCGGTGTCTTTTACTCGGAAAGTCAACTTCGGAAACTATGAATCTTAGCATCATGTTCCTTTGATTTTTACTATAAAAAACACAGGGTTTGCGATCGATTATAATAATATTTAGACGTTCACTGGCTTCTTGCAAGGGCTCACCTAGTACTGTGTTCACATACCAGTAGTTATATTTCTTAAGTGGATGATTGCATTAGTCATCGTTATATTAGATCTGCGTGTTACCAGATCCCTGACTAATTTTACCCGGATCAGTTTATTTTGCCTCATTCATTTATGGTTGGGGCTCTTCTTTCCACTTTCATGTCGTCCGTAAATAACAAGATAGTAGATGTGAGTCAATCTACAGTGGCGTACGTATTCTAGAAGTCAAATTGGCTCATATTTATTGAAATATAGCCATTCTGAGGTTTGATCACTGCCATATATGTCTTCTACCGATAAGCTAATATTTAATCCATGCATTTATGAAAAATGTGTCCCAAAATTCAAATATGCATAGTTACTTCATAGATGACTTTCAAGAGAGATCTTAAAAGACTATTCTGAAAGTCAAGATATACCTACCTATATTATCAAAATTCATTATAATTATCATACCTCGGAGTTTTTTTATTGTTTCCTTAGTTATGATGGAGGGAAAAGTCTTTAAACAAAAAACATTCCTGAACCTTAGCTGATTATTCCTAGTTTCTTTTAAGTTTTTCAATGTAGCCCAGCGCCACAGAATCATAATACATATAAGGGTCTCGACTCCTATATTTAGCGAAGTGAAATTTGATAGTTGTCTATTCTTATTCTGTACATTAATTATTTATATAACCAATAAAGACCTTCAGAGCTGCTCTCCGTTGCTTGATATATATTGACGTTTATAAATACTTTTTCAATGAGAATATATATAGTGTTTAAAGAACATTTATGAATATTACAATGTTTGAAGGAAAATAATTTGACAATAACTGAAACCCTTAAAATAATATTTAATGACTAACTTTATGAAGTGAAACCTTATGAAAACGTTTGAAATATGTTTGGAAATACGTTGCCGAGATGAAAATGTCATCGAACAGTTTTTGCAAAAAAATCAACTAAAACTGCATCCTCACCATGCCTTCGGCAGCATAAAAGAATAAGTTGCATCGTAGGTGCACGATGCACAAGCACTAACAAGAGTCCTGAACACGAGCTGTTGGCCACGATGACTGTTTTTGTAATAAGATTGTGTTATTGCTGATTGCAAGTCAGCTTCCTGAAAGAAACCAGATACGTAGAAGTAGTTCCAGTTATAGACTACACTATTATGCTTTACTATTTCTTTATTCTCCATTACTCATAATCATCAAAGAAACTTTTAATAATTCAGTGTGAGTCGTCAGAACTATACCACTGACATGATAACGGTGGAAATACAACATTTACAACGCGGATCAGAATTACCAACACACCCGCAGTATTTATTGTATCACACATTAAATATTTTTGTCTCTCTCTTTCAATAGATCTTCTTCATATTGTAACATACAGTGCTACCAGATTATGCGATATACTTTATAATATTACAATCAGGCTGCGCCAAAAACAGCCTTCTGCAGTCGCGCCGCACCCTTCGTTAAAAACAGTAAAAATATGAATAATTGTATATTATTGCGCCAAACCAGGATACCAACATGCTATAGGGATTTCTTTTTGGTAATGATAACATCTTTTCACCTCTTCACCGGAATGTTTCAAGTTTACTGGGCTAGAGGAGAGAACAGAGGTAGTGTGAGGGATGGATAAAGTAGGCGGGTGAAGGGCAACTTGAATGAGATTGGTCCTCTGTGGCAGGCGTTGATGTGCAGTCATGTACATACAAGGTCTTGATGCTCAGTATTGGGGAGACCTACATTCTAGAGGGAAAAGGGCTTTAGTGTGAAATTATTGAAGCTTAAGATGTATGCATTGGTATTGAAGAGCTAGAAGAGCTTCCGGTGTGAATGGCTATAATTTTTACCAAGAAACTATATACCGAAACAAAAGTGAACCTTAATAATCTCGTGAAGAGTAAGAAAAAAAGACGAGGACTAGAAATGTATCCTTTCCTACATGAAGCATAGAATAAATGTAAATACCCAAAAAAGTTAAAAATTATCTGGTTATTAGCCAAAATTAACATTAAGTTTATAACACAAAATTACGTAAAATATACGACAAATGACGCAAGAGTTGATATAGAACATTATAACAAGACTTTTTATTAGGCAATTCTTACACCACTCAAGGTATCCAACGAAGAATGAATCATATATTTTATAAATAACATCGCGTCAGAAAAAAAAGTAGGGAGAGAGAGAGAGTGAGACAGAGAGAGAAAGAGAGAGAGAGAGAGAGAGAGAGAGAGAGAGAGAGAGAGAGAGAGAGAGAGAGAGAGAGAGAGAGAGAGAGAGAGAGAGAGAGAGAGAGAGAGAGAGAGAGAGAGAGAGAGAGAGAGAGAGAGAGAGAGAGAAGAGAGAAGAGAGAGAGAGAGAGAGAGAGAGAGAGAGAGAGAGAGAGAGAGAGAGAGAGAGAGAGAGAGAGAGAGAGAGAGAGAGAGAGAGAGAGAGAGAGAGAGAGAGAGAGAGAGAGAGAGAGAGAGAGAGAGAGAGAGAGAGAGAGAGAGAGAGAGAAGAGAAAGAGAGAGAAGAGAGAGAGAGAGAAATAAAAAGAGAGAGAAAAGAGGAGAGTGAGAGAGAGAGAGAAAGAGAGAGAGAGAAAAAAAAAAGAGAATCAGAGAGAGTGAAAGCGAGAGAATCAGAGAGAGAAAAAAAAGATAGGACAGATAGAGAAGACATATATAAGATGGAGGGAGATCATAAAATAAAGGCCGGCTCCCACAAGCCCGCTTCTACGGCCGCCGTTGCCGTACACCACCGAACAATGACGTCACAAAAAAGTCGACCGCACCGCCGTACCGCTGTACGGCTGCCGTACAAAGTTAAAATCAAGTCATCTCTCCCGCTCGGCGGTGTCCGCTCGAGCGGAGGTGCAAACTGTGCCCGGTTACCACTACAAGTACTCAAGCGGTGATGATGGTGACGTCATTGTTGGGCAGTGTACGGCAACGGCGGCCGTAGAAGCGGGCTAGTGGGAGCCGGCCTTAAGACATCGAAAGAAAGTAGAAGAAGATATACAGAAAGCAGAGGGAGTGAGTTAGAGAAAACAAAGGGGGAGAGTGAAAGAAAACAAGCGATAAAGATAAGGGAGGTGACAAGAAAGGGCAAAAAAAAGAAGGAAAGATGACACAATTGTAAAGGCAAAGATAAAGAGAAGAAACACATAAAACAGAGAGCAAGGACGGAGATAGAAAAATCAGAGAAGAGGCATATACAACAGAAAGAAGAAGATACATAGAAGAGATAGAGAAGTCATACGTAGAAATGAAGAAGAAAAAAAATCATAAGTTCAATTTTATAATTTACCCACGGCCTGAACAGGCGCTGTCCACGCGATCACTTGATGTTACCCTTTAGAAAAACCTTAAAGCTTAGAGACCGATCCTTGGATAAATCTGGTACCTCGCTCAACACGCACCCTATACCCTTGCTTGAGAGAGACAGTTACTATCCACATTTCCAGGGAAAGATTTCGAGTCGTGAGCGAGGCTCGAACCTGCGAGCATAAAGTGACACACTTTACCACTATACCAGACGAGCAGTGTGTGTGTGTGTGTGTGTGTGTGTGTGTGTGTGTGTGTGTGTGTGTGTGTGTGTGTGTGTGTGTGTGTGTGTGTGTGTGCGCGCGCGTGAGTAAGCGTGTGTGTAAGCGTGTGTATCCACCCTAGTCGGACTCGCGATCGCAAGTTTCATCCTCCCGGTGCAAGCTTAGAACTCATTATTACCGATCTTTAGTTAATGCTGGGACCTCACACACCACACACCCCATCCCCTTGCTTAAGGGGGACAGTTACCGCCCTAATTTGTCAGTAAAACATCCCCGGGAGCAGTGAGGATTCGAATCGGCTACCACAGAATGGCTGGCCTGCGCGCTACCTACTTGACCATCGTGGCGGCAATCGTGTGTATGCGTTTGTGTGTGTCTGTGTGCATATGTGCGCGTAGGCGTGTTCATGTGGGCGTGTACTAGAGAGGTTTTGGATGTCTAAAAATGCGGAAGTGCGGATGCGGATGCGAATATAAACTTTTTAAAATCGTGGATGCTGATACGGATATTCATTTTATGTTTTTTACGGATACGGATGCCGATGCGGATGTCTCATGACCATATCCTCGCGGAAGCAGATGCGGATTATTTTTGCGCAGGAATTTGGAGTATATGAGACCCCGCATTTAGCTTCAAGGTTAACCACCCAACCTAACCCTCCTTGTAGGCCTTATATACCTACACATTCTTTTTCATTTGCAACGAAAATGCTTCTAAATATAGCTATTTTTAATGATGAGAACTGCATAAAAATGCAGGACAAAACATTTCTAAGAATTTAATTAGAAACTGTAAATATTGTCCAAAGCAAATTTGTTAACTTTCTATTGCACTCAAAGAAACATAACATTGTGACTGTAAATGACTGTATACAGTAGACTACATAGTCACGATCTAAAACTTTGTCATCCTTCTGCCCTTCCATATAACTCTTGGCATATTGTTATTGGCAAAATAGAAAGAAATTTATGCGAGGTAGAATATTTTAGTAGATAATTAATTAAACATGCAACACTTTTCTTCAACTTTGCAAGCTCTGTAACGTATTATATATCTGCCACATCCTCATTGTGTGTGGTGCGGTTGAGGATACAGATGCGGATATTTATTTCATCGCAAATGCGAATGCGGATGCAGATTCAGATGTTTAATCTATCACAAGCGCGGATGCGGATGCAGATGTTAAAAAATATTGTTCCGCGGATCCAGATATCCGATACATCTCTAGGGTGTACGTGTGAGCGTGTATTCATCCATGGTTTTGCCCACCCGAGCTGGTCTGGCAATCGCTAGTTTTATCCTTCCGGAAAGATTTTAGAGTTCGTAGAGACTGATTTTTGGATAATGCTGGAAGGAGATAGGGGAAAGAATGGAAGAATGAGGAAGAAAGGTTAGGAATGCGAAAGAATGTCGGATTTAATGTCAAGAATAAACACAATACTATGAGACTATTTTTTTCAATCTCGGCCATTAGCGCCTGTAGGCAGTGACTTCCAGGGATAGGATGGTAGGCCATGGAGGTTCACTTGAGGGCTATGATGGTTGGCCCTAGCCCGTGGTGGCGCAGGTAGGATTTTTATAGTGGTACGTGCGTGTGCGTGTGTGTGTGTGTGTGTGTGTGTGTGTGTGTGTGTGTATGTGTGTGTGTGTGTGTGTGTGTGTGTGTGTGTGTGTGTGTGTGTGTCTGTGTGTGTGTGTGTGTGTGTGTGTGTGTGTGTGTGTGTGTGTGTGTGTGTGTGTGTGTGTGTGTGTGTGTGTGTGTGTGAATTCAATTGAATTTAGTCATGTTTATTGCTCAGACTTCAACTGAAGTAAGGAGCACAGCTCTTTCACTTACAAAATAAACATGAACTTCCACATCATTAACCAATATGTAACTAACAAATACATGATATCTTTCTTCTATCTGAAAAAATGTAATATTTCATCCATAATGCATACACACTTATTTAATGTTTTAATATCATTTGACTCCATTAATCCATTAATGAACTAAACTTTTCTCTAATTGGTCTTATCTATAAAT
>JACEEZ010003079.1:55000-62500 GCA_016584305.1 Chionoecetes opilio
AGTCTCCATCTTTGATTTTTTCCTATTATGTCCAGCCTGGTAATGACGAGCTTGTGTTTAATTCACAGCACATGTAAATGCGCTACCAGCCTTACAATCCTCTTTATTTTACCCCGACCGTATGCTCTTTTTTCATGGTATTTTAAAAAACGTGACATTCACCTGACAAGACGTGTCTCGTCATGTCGACGAGAGTCAGTCTAGCGATCGCCAGTTTCACCCTCTCAGTGCGAGCTTGGAGCTCATTATTACCGATCTTTGGGTAATACTGGGACCTCACCTCCCCCCCTCCCCTTGCTCAAGGGGGACAGTAACCGCCCGAATTTCTCAGTGGAAATATTCCCGGGAATGAGCGGGGCCGGGGATCGAACTCCGGACCACAGAATGGTGTCAGACGCTCTAAACCACCAGGCGTTAGTTCAGGCGATGTAAAAGAAGCACGGTGCGTCACCTGTGAACGTTCCTTGAAGCCTACCGGAAAGACTATCTATTATAACATTATCACAACAGAGGTCAGTCATATAACATAGTGTACATTATCGTTTTACCTCAAGTATTTTTTTTCAGTGTGTCAGTCTCTACGAAATTAACGAAGTTTTTTCGCCTTCAAACTTGAAAGCAGCCGAGTCTACGCGCTGGAGCAGGGAGCCGGTGTTGTATGTTAGTCCCCTTACTACATCCTCCCTTCGGCTAGTCTTAAGAAAACCCCCCAAATCCCCATCCTTTAACACATTTTTTCCACTTCTTCCTCCTACATCCCAAAATAGCCTCCCCAACACAAATGGATAAAGAAAATCCTCCGAGGCTTAGCAGACAGAGAGAGAGAGAGAGAGAGAGAGAGAGAGAGAGAGAGAGAGAGAGAGAGAGAGAGAGAGAGAGAGAGAGAGAGAGAGAGAGAGAGAGAGAGAGAGAGAGAAGAGAGAGAGAGAGAGAGAGAGAGAGAGAGAGAGAGAGAGAGAGAGAGAGAGAGAGAGAGAGAGAGAGAGAGAGAGAGAGAGAGAGAGAGAGAGAGAGAGAGAGAGAGAGAGAGAGAGAGAGAGAGAGAGAGAGAGAGAGAGAGAGAGAGAGAGAGAGAGAGAGAGTCCTAGTGAACAATATCTCGATGACAGGAACCCAAGCGATTTCCAGATTGTCTCTCAAGGTTTCCCCCTTCATCTCTCTCGTGTATGTCTCATGCGAGATAGGCAAAGATAAAGAGAAGAAGAATTGCAAAGATAAATAAAAGAAAAATTGGAGAAAAAGCAGAGGATAGATAAAAAAAACAGTTATGGCAAAAGAACAGAGGAATGAAAAGTGATGTGAAAGGGTGATAAAAAGAAAGGAGAAAAAAATATTTTACTCTCTGAGGTAAAAGTTAGGAGTCATGTTTCTTCCTTCAGCAGCAAACTTCCTATTTCCAATCAACCAACGCCCACATTCTTTACTCAAGAAATTTATTGCTCAAATCCTTTATTCTTTTTTTGTCACTAGAATATCGGCATCCTTTTCGTATGTTTATTTTATCTCTATACATTCCAATTGTATATACAAGATTTCACCTGCCCCCCACCCCATTATCTCTCTCTCTCTCTCTCTCTCTCTCTCTCTCTCCTCCTCTCTCTCTCTCTCTCTCTCTCTCTCTCTCTCTCTCTCTCTCTCTCTCTCTCTCTCTCTCTCTCTCTCTCTCTCTCTCTCTCTCTCTCTCTCTCTCTCATCAAAGGGAATGTTGTTAGAGATAAATTTTGGATAAGACCTGAACTACCAAAATATGATTCCACACAGTACAAGTATGTGATATTACGAATATACTTTTATGGAGGCTTATAATTATTATATGTGAATGTGGATGAGTGGATGTGGATGCGTGGATATGTGGGTATGTGTGTATGTGTGTGTGTGTGTGTGTGTGTGTGTGTGTGTGTGTGTGTGTGTGTGTGTGTGTGTGTGTGTGTGTGTGTGTTTGTGTGTGTGAGTGGACATCAATAAAGTTCTAGATCGCTCTAATTTTTGTTGTGTTATATATACAATTATGTGAGTGCCTCTTATATTTGAGTGTCTCTTGTAATTTGCAATCGTTCAGTATGCCAGGGAGAGAAGGTTTTAAATTTAAAAGAACTCGCAATACTACGCCTCCTCCTCTCATACACTTCCGCTTGTAATAAAAGGTGCGACACTCTATGTCTAGGGTAGGTGGCGAACTTTAGTGGTATTCAGTCTTCACGGTAAAATGTGTGTGTGTGTGTGTGTGTGTGTGTGTGTGTGTGTGTGTGTGTGTGTGTGTGTGTGTGTGTGTGTGTGTGTGTGTGTGTGTGTGTGTGTGTGTGTGTGTGATAAATTTATCGATATAATAATTCAAGAATAAAATATATAAATAACTGATTTATACGGACATTGATTCACAACTACATAATACTAATAATGAAGAGAAGCTGGTACACACGCGCGCACACGGGCCACATCGACTGGGCGGAGTGGAGAAAGATGGGCGGTCTCTTTAAAACCCAACCCCTGTCAACCAAGCAGTGAATGGGTACCGGGCGTTAGCAGGAGGTTGTGTCCCGCCTCCGGGGGCTTGTTGGATTCCCATAACACTAAGCACTAAGGAAAAAATAAAATGTAGAAATGGAGACGGGACCATACGAATATAGCTTAGGCCCTGTAAAATTAAACTAGGTAAATGAACTCACACGCGCACACGCACGCACACCCGCACCTGCATACGCATACACGCAAATGCACAAGCACTAGCGCACACACACGCACACACACACGCAGACATACACGCACAAACACGCATACGGGTACTCTCTAGTGTAATAGTTAGCACGCTCGGTACCCAACAGAGAAATCCCGGGTTCGATCACAGGGAGAAGTTAGCCTGGGGTAGTATCCCGCCTCCCGGGGTGGTGGCCTCGGCCAACACTACAGTAAGCACTAAGGAAGCAAAATAGAAAATGTAGATATGGACCGGGACCATACGAGTATAGCTCAGGCCTTGTAAAATACAACTAGGTAAATACACCCACACACATGCACACCAATCGCCAAGATGGTCCAGTGGATAGAGCTTTGGTGCGCCATTCTGTGGTTAGCCGGTTCGAATACTCGCTCGCTCCAGGGGATTTTTCACTGACAATTTCGGGCGGTTACTGTCCCCCTTGAGTAAGGGGATGAGTGTGTGGTGTGTGAGGTTCCAGCATTACCCTAAAATCGGTAATAATGAGCTCCAAACTCGCTCCGGGAGGGTGAAATGAAACTGGCGATCGCGAGTCTGGCTCGCCTGGACAAGACCATGGGTGAATGACACACCCAGACAGAATTATATCACAAGTGTTTTCATTTAAATCTGTACAGGAGCATGAAAGTCCTCCCCATCAAAACATACAAGGCATAAATACCGCATCAAATTCAACAGAAATTTCCCTCTTGCATAACATCGTGCACATTCACTCCACTCTATATGCAGACTGTTCAGCACAATACAGCTGTTCGACGTATAATAACAAGAGCACGTCCATTCCCACCTTACCAGGACACCCTTCGTTATCATGGTCCGCAGAAGCAATCAAGCAGACTGCTACATACAGAAAATGCTGTACATGTGTGTGTGTGTGTGTGTGTTTGTGTATGTGTGTGTGTGTGTGTGTGTTTGTGTATGTGTGTGTGTGTGTGTGTGTGTGTGTGTGTGTGTGTCAGTCAGTCCCCTCCTTTTATCTCTGGATAATAGTGGGAAGGATAATAACACTCCAGCCCTTACGGCCATTAGTAATTATCCAGTCATACACACGTTCCACGAGCGGAGACGGACAAGATTATTCATTAACGTCGCAATCAACCCCGAGGAGATGACCGTTTGTAAAGGGAGGTTACATACCAAGCTGGTAGGTCCTCTTTCAAAGAAAATGACGTCAGAGAGAAAAAAAATAGAGAGAGGAGAGAGAGAGAGAGAGAGAGAGAGAGAGAGAGAGAGAGAGAGAGAGAGAGAGGAGAAGAGAGAGAGAGAGAGAGAGAGAGACGAAGATTTAGCCAGTTTAGAATATGGAGTTTGGGGAAAATTACATTAAACAAAGTTAACTAGCACTTTGAAATGCACCATTAGATTAGGAGAAGTTCCTTTCAAAATTACTAATCGTCAACGTGTACTGTGAACTTAAAAAGACTGATGATTACCTTAACAGTTGTGTACGCCATGCGACGAACCAAACTGAAACACTGATTACCCACCGAACGTGATATTGAATTCCTTACGAAGAGCAGCCTCAGATGCTGAACGACCAACATCGTTATATAAACAGGCGTAAAGTTTCATGGAATAATCATATTAGCATTCAAAAACATATTTTGACAGTAACATTTTGAAGCTGGATATACCATGATGGGTAACCATCATGATTGTTATTATACTACCAGAATTGCTATTGGAATAGTTTAAGGAAATTTACAAACACTGTTATTGATGTTCTTGACACTTGATGTTCGTTGCATCGCTTTATAGTTCAGAGACACAGCAGGGTTTCTATCTAACTAAAATAGTGTAGACTAAACTATGCAGACTAAACCCATAACGCTCGCGATTTGGCTCGACATCGTGTATATAATCACCTGACATGTTCGTCTCAAAACTCAAACGTTTTGCCCGAAAAGCTCTGCTTATTATAAAGTGCCCTTTTAAGTTCTAAACAAACATTATTGTATTTATTTATTTATGCGGCTATTATTAAATGTTTCAAATGTTTCAAATGTTTCAAGCACAGTCACCGATTCTTTCAAGGTTTCTATGACGTGACCTTGGTATTCCAAAGAAAACATTGGTTTTACCACTGCAGTGTCATTACATTGTCACTACTACGACTGTAAACAGACTTGGTTTGCTTTCTCTAACCTAGACCTCGCTGACCCTTCCAGCTCTAGTTCAACCATGTAAGGCTTTCCTGCAAGGCACTACACACACACACACACCTAACAAAGTAGATGGATGAGCGAGAAAGGTAAAATTGGAGCATACGCTAAGCTGCGCGTAGCCTCGGTGTCCATCTCCGTCGCATTAGTCCTTGAGCCTGTGGTGGATTTAAAAAAAAAAAAAAATATTTTATTTACATCTATTACATAATATATATGCATATTATACATATACATATGCACATACATACACATACACATACATACACATACATATATACATAAAAAGCAGTAATAAATGAGCGGGCATCAGCCCGCCGCTGTAGCCGCAGCCAAAGTCAGGTCACAGGTAGGCGGGGCGTGAGGTTGGAGACTCCCGCTCCTTAGTGTTCATCTTGGGGGGGGGGGGGGGGGCGGCACGCGCCACCTCCAGCAGGAGGGGCAGGTTTTTCTGAAACTGCCGCACGATGGCGGCCGCGTTCTCCAGCGGGCCGACGCGCTGTCTGAGCCGCTCTGTAGCGGGGCAGGAAAGCAGGTAGTGGGTCAGGGGATGGGGGGGGGTCATATGAGGACAGTGCTCACACAGCCGTTCCTCAAACCCGTCCCTCAGCACCTCCAGGGTCAAGTAGCCAAGCCGAAGTCGGTGTAGGACGACCTCCTTGGCTCGGGACAGCTGCTGGGCGGGGCGTAACGGCTCGTTGTTGTTCGTAGCTTGTTTGTGCCAGGCTGCCTGCCTCGATGTTTGCACCAGCTGGCGATACTGTTGCCCTGCGGCACAGACGGCAGCGCTTCTGGCCAGTACCTTGGCCCCATGGATGCTGGGTAAGACAATCAAGGCCACCGCTGGATGTCTGGTGGCCTCCCGGGCCGCCTCATCGGCCGCATCGTTGCCACGGAGGCCTATGTGGCTGGGCACCCAGTTGAACCTTACGCGGCGCCCCTGCGCGGCGACAACCAAGGATAATGCTATACTATCCTTGGTGACAACACGCTACCCCGGGACACAGGGCTATGTGACATCCGGGTTACCACAGTTACCTTCCCCAGGTTTCACCAGGTACCCATTTATCAGCCCCTTAATATCAGACCCCAGATATATCAGAAGTTAGGCGCTCTGTGGCATTCTTCCGTGAATCGCTTAATTCCTGTTGAGTTGGACGTCTATTGAACAACATTGAAAAATGCAAAAAATGCAGTAGGTGTGTTCAGGGCATTGAGTTAGACTTAGAAAATCATTAATGAATAATAGAAAGAGAGTGGGGGATATGACAGAACCCTGAGGAATACCATTGCATTATTGATAGAATTAGGATATTGAATAGAACAATGACCGTCTACAGTAGCTGCAATAGAAGATTTTGAAAGTAAACTTGAGATGAAAGTGCAGAGAGAAATATATAAACCAATAGAGAGTAGTATGTAAATTAAAGATTTGTGCCAGAATCTATCAAAAGATTTTATTAGGTCAAGGACAACAGCAAAATTTTCACCGAAACCCTTAAAGGACGATGACCAAGATTGAGTTAAGGCGCCATCACACTAACACTTTTTCCGTCAATGTCTACGATTTCCGTTGCTTTTTTCTCGTTCAGTCTTATCTTTTTCTGTCTGAATCAGTCAGACGGACGTGATCATCTTCACATGACAAGTTGTCGTCAACTTTCATAGTCAAATCAAATTCCATAGTGATTACTGTAAAGATATTCAATATAAACCAGGTTTTTTTTCCAAATCATAATTCAATATATTTGAAAGTATTAAAGATATTCAAACAACTAATTTGCGCATTTACATCAATTTCATTTGCAGTTTTATATAACCGCCAACAGTCTCTCGCATGAATAGATTGTTGTTAGCTCCGCATCGTCTCATGGTCCTCCAAACTCAACTCTTTCAAGAGTCTATGGAAAACACTGTCTTTTTACTCGACAAGCCAACCATGAGCCCATCCATGCACGTTATTTTAGCTAGTTTGGCTCATCTACGATTGACAATACACATAATTAAGTGTATAGCAGAGATATCCCGCCTGGGTGTCGGAGATATGTTTGTTTACAGTCAACGAAAGCAGTGCAGGCAAGCGGATGTGTGTGTGTGACGGTTTGCAGTCAAGAAATTGTCAATTTTTTAAAAGTTCATGAAAAAAAGGGACGAAAAAAATACTAGTGTGACGCCGCCTTTAGGAAAGCTAGAAAGTCACCAATAGATCTTCCTCTACGGCAACGGTACTGACGATCAGATAAGAAATTGTCAGCCGATAGAATCATAGATGCTTAAGAATTTTCTTACTAAGTATCGATTCAAAAGCTTTAACAAGGCAGGAAATCAAAGCTATAGGACGGTAGCTTGAATGATTAAAACGGTCACCCTTCTTAAGAACTGGTTGAATGTAAGCAAATTTCCGTAAAAAAATAAAAGGTAGAAATTTTTCTACATCACAAAAGACTGGCCAAGGGCAAAACAAAATGAAGTAACATAAAGCCCGCTAAGTTGCCAGTCCCTATAAAGAAGACAGTAAGAGAATATGTAGGCGAGAAGGGTAGGCGACCCAATTTAGTTCGGGAGGTGTCTTGTCACTCCTCTTTTGAAAAAATTTACTTGTAGGGTGGCGGAAAAATATAA
>JACEEZ010003079.1:67500-102500 GCA_016584305.1 Chionoecetes opilio
AAAGGAGGCGGTAGCAGAGTAGTTAGCGTCCCCGAGTGACGTTCTCGCTGACCCGAGTTCGATCCTCGAGGAGAACCAAAATCCACTTTAAATCTTTCTGCACCGTCGAGTGGCCTAAGAACACCCACATGCTGCCCATAAACTCTACCTTCAATTGCGTGTGCATCGGAGGACACAGGGGGGCGACATGAGCCTCTAATCACAGGCGTCATTATATAAATCCTGCCTGCGCCACCAACGGGCGAGGGCCAAACATCACAGCCCTCAAGTCCTCAAGTGAAACACCAGGGTCTACCATCCCAGCCCTGGGGGTCACTGCCTACAGGCGCTATAGACACAAATGTAAAAAAAAAAAATAGTACTCTAGGCGAGCTTGGTGAAGACACCTATCTTTCCCTGGATGTCCTGCAAGACTAGAATCATGCAATTGGTAAAGAATTCTGGGTACTAATGCGGAAGGGACTACTAGCTGTGCGGTGCGGTTCCTGCCGTGTAGTGGGTATGCGTCCCTGACAAAAAGTTTGTACTGAAGCCTAAACTCACCCTTAAGGACAGGCACTAGCACCAGGGCTCATGTTAGGGGTCTAGCTATTTGTGATACTGTGAATAGTTTTTTTTATAAAGGGCCGATGAAAACCGCTGAGACCCAAAAAATTATACGAGTGATCTACCATTTTTGGGTTGGGGAAATAATTGCAATGCAGCTTCCACCTTTGACAGAATCGTGTGCACTCCATTAGCATCCAAGATCTGACCAAAAGAGGAATTTTTTGTCTTTACATGAACTTTCATCTACTTATCTTAACTTTCAGTTTGGCGTTCCGTAACCTAGAGAGAAGCTCAGCTAGTGTTTGTATATATTATTTCTTGTCCGGCGAGCAAATTATTATATCATCTAAGAAAGTGAGCACTGACTCTCCTAGCAATCCCAAGAAAACAGTATAAATGAGATATTGAAAAGCTAGAGGGGCCCCAGCGATTCCGAAATGAAGTTTTCGAAAAGCAAAATGGCCTGACTGTGTACTGAAAGCAGTTAAGTCTTTAAATTCTTCGTCTAATGGGACTTACCAATAACCACCGAAGATCTAGTGGGGTGAATTCTTTCTTTTCAAGGCCTATTGGCATAAACACATCTTGTAATACTGGCAAAGGGTAACGTGTCTGTTGACAGACCTCATTAAGGCGACGCTAGTCAACGACTGGTCGTCATTCCCCTGTTTTCTTAAGTATGAGAAAGGGGAAGTTCCAGGGACTAGTAGAGGGTTCTATGACTCCGTCACAAGGCATCTTGCTTATAATATCATCTAATACTGTTCTCTGCGAATGTGGTAACCTATAAGCTGGTGTGGTGCCCCGAAGCTTCGAAGCAAGGCGGTTCAATGAATCACCACCACAAGGGGACACCACCTTCTTCACGGCCACGTCACAGGAGTCACGTGGACCGTCGGATATATATCGAGGATGGACCGGGACAGCGATAGATTCCTGCGACCGCACTCACACTCCACACAGCACTCACGGAGCTACGGACCTGACTACGTCCTGGTCATCCTCCTCCTCGTCTACCTGTATGGATTACAGGGAGCTACGGACCTCACCTACGCCCTGGCCAGCCGCCTCGTCTACCTGTATGGGTTGCAGGGAGCTACGGACCTCACCTACGCCCTGGCCAGCCGCCTCGTCTACCTGCATGGGTTACAGGGAGCTACAGACCTCACCTACGCCCTGGCCAGCCGCCTCGTCTACCTGCATGGGTTACAGGGAGCTACGGACATCACCTTCGCCCTGGCCAGCCGCCTCGTCTACCTGCATGGGTTACGAAGTTTAGTAACTCTACGACTCGTCCTCCTGGTTCGGTGCTGCTTCACACGTCCTCCACGTTACGTTGTCTTCCTTGTGGCAACGTATTATTTGTTTGTGATCCAGCGACCTGTGTACTTTATTGACATATGTTGGTGACGGCTATTTAATGTTAAGTAAAGGGCAAAGTTACGGTGTGTTTACTTAATTTGAGCCTGTGACAGCGTGAGTCAATAATAATTGGTGACCTCGGAGTGACTTGTGAAGCCCCACGTTAAATAGTGAACTGTGAAGTGAGTGACATGGCGACTGAGCGGTTGCAACTACCGTCGTTCCACCACAATATACAGGATTGGCTGCTGCACGTCCAGGGCTACCTGGCTAACACCTCGGCCAACGACCAACAAAAATTCAACGCTGTTGTCTGTGCCTTACCTACCGAAGTAGCCACACTCGTACAAAGCACAATTATCTCACCCCCGGACTCCAACAGATTCGCGGCTCTAATGAGCGCTCTGTTAGACGTGTACCGAAGACCAGACCACCATTAACTACAGGAGCTGCAAACCATCACTTTGGGGACATGAGACCGTCTATTATGTGGCAGCAGATGCAACTACTCAATATACGGTGCAACACGTCATTGCCAACAGCAGTGCTTTGATCCATGTTTCTTCAGAAGTTGCCTTGGGAGGTAAGAGTTGCTCTGTCCTCTTTTGATGATAGCACATCTATTATTACATTAGTTTCTGCAGCCGATCGAATGATATCACAATTGTCAGACCGTACTCATTCTACCGCACATGCACCTAATCCAGCATTATCCAATGTTGTAAATACTTTCTCCACTGATAGAAATTTTCCAAAAATGAATCTACAGCCAACAAGGGAATGTCGCCATGCTTGCCCCCAAGAGGCTCCACTACCTTATATGGGGTCGTTAATGTCTGGAGACACTACGGAGGATCAACATGTCTGTGCTGTAGGATTACCTAGAGCTGAAACTTCAGGCACTCCGCTTCGTCAAATCTTGCAACGACTGGACGCCATTGAGGAGCGCATGAATATAAGAGTGCCTCGCCCGTTTGTTCCACATAGAGGGCGTAACAGTCTCAACAGTAAAGGTGCGTCCCATCCATCGTTTTCTACCTTTACCAACGTTGTGCTGGTATACCATTCCACCTTTGGTGCTAGGGCCAGGCAGTGCCGCCCACCATGCCAGTGGTTGGGAAACGAGTTCGGCGGGGGCAAGAGAATGCGAGCTCCTCCGCAGTTTTTGACGCTCCTGTGTTTTTGCTACGTGTAAGAGACCAATGCACTGGCAAGAGTTTCTTAGTGGACACAGGAGCATCCGTCAGCATTCTTCCTCCTACCCAGGATGACCGCAAGTATACGCCACCTGCGTTCGACCTTCTGGCGGCCAACGGAACACCAATGGGGAGTTTTCTAATAAGCTCACGCTCAAGCCTGTTTCTCGCGCTGTCATATCCACTGCCCTTTGAGCGTGAATGATCTATCATTTACCGTAAATTCCCTGTGCTTTTTCGGGACATATCAGAATTACCCTTCAATACAACAACTGAAACAGTTCCTAATAAAAAATGTAGTTTATCATTTTATTTGTGAGCACTTGGTGAAAATATTGGCAAAACAATTGAATTCTTGAAAAGTCAATTTTTAAAAATCGTCTTTTCATCAATAAACGCAAGTTCAAGCAGAATGAGGCTTCAGGAAATATCTACCTGTATGTAAGCATTCACTGAGTACCTATTTTGGGTGTGTCTGTCTGTCTTGCGACGAACATTTAACCAAGAAGAAATTTTAAGTGCTTGGCAACTCGAGAACAGTACGGGATGGAAGACAGTTGAAAGCGTTTGTTTACATGCGAGAGCTCCGCCGCCCCCTCGATCCACCTCAATGTCCTTCCCTCTGAATCAATCAACCAACCCTTCTCTCTGAATACACTATGTCCTCTGGTTTATCCTATTGTAACGAAGGAGGTGGGGGGGGGGGGGGGCAACCCACCCCTCTCAAACTTCGTCACACACTAACGGCTCAGGGCTATGGAGGAGACGGGAAGGACTGCAAGGAGACATTTACTGCTGTGCACGGCTTTATTTCGCAAACTACTACTACCCACAGTACAATAGTGACTGCACGTCTGTCACGTAACTACACGCGCCACTCCGATCCGCCCCAACAACACAAAGTCACAGTCAAAGCAGGGGGACTATACACAAATAGGGGGAATTTCACAAAGCAGGTGAAATAAGGAGACTCTCCTTTATGTGGGAAACGGTATGTGGGAGCGGATGCCACGAATATTCTAGTAGAGGATAGAGAGTGTGATGAGATAAGCGGATAATGATAGTTATAGGATGACAGCCTCTGGTATTGAGAAGTTAGGAGTATCAGAGATATGGGCCGTGAGGTAAGGGAGCGGCGGCGCTGAGCTGTCCCTCCCCGTGTCGTGTCAACAGGAAAGTGGGTGATAGCAGATCCTGCCAGCGGGATGGTTTCTGTGGAGATGCTGAACGCCACACTCTGTCTTGGTTAAATGTTCGTCGTAAGAGAGACATATACACCCAAAATAGGTACTCAGTGAATGCTTACATACAAGTAGATATTTCCTGAAGCCTCATTCTGCTTCAACTTGCGTATTTTCATGATAAGACGATTTTTAAAGATTGAGTTTTCAAGTATTCAATTGTTTTGCTAATATTTTCACCAAGTGCTCACAAATAAAATAATAAACTACATTTTTTATTAAGAACTGTTTCAGTTGTTGTATTGAAGGGTAATTCTGATATGTCCCGAAAAAGTACAGGGAATTTACGGTAAATGATAGATCATTCACGCTCAAAGGGCAGAGGAAGTAAGATGCGCGAGAGACATCTGGCGGCTTAGCTTTGAAAACTCCCCATTGTGACTTATGGCACAGAGAGGATCACGATGGATTTCGGTTTGCCCAGTAAGTTTCCATGGGTTTTTGTAGTTGCAGAAGTTACTCAGCCCATACTGGGATACGACTTTCTTACTTATTATGAGCTGCTTGTTGACCCTGGCAACCGCTGCTTACGACAGCAGTCCTCACACGCCACCATTGGTAGTACCGTTGCCAGGTGTGAGAGCCCACGTTTGTTTTTTTGTTTTTTACATTTGTGCCTATAGCGCCTGTAGGCAGTGGTGACCCAGGGCTCGGATGGTAGGCTCTGGAAGTTCACTTGAGGGCTGTGATGGTTGGTCCTCGCCCGTGGTGGCGCAGGCAGGATTTTTACAGTGACGCCTGTAGAGGTTCATGCCGCCCCCCTGTGTACTCCGATGCACTCGCAATCGAAGGTAGAGTTGATGGGCAGGGCATGTGGGTGTTCTTAGGTCACTCGACGGTGCAGAAGGGTTTTGGTTTTCTTCGGGGATCGAACTCGGGTCACCGAGAACGCCAGTCGGAGACGCTAACCACTCTGCTACCGCCTCCCCACTCCCACGTATCACACTCATTCATAATAATACCGACATTGTAGACCTTCAAGAATTTCCTACTCTCACAGAGCCTCTCCAACGACGATCAGCTACTGTCCATGACGTGTTCCATCATATCGAGACGACAGGCCCACCAGTATACGCTCAACCACGGCGCTTGCATCACGACCGACTCCTAGCGGCGAAGGCAGAGTTCGATTTTCTGCTAAAGGATGGAACGATACAACCATCGAAGAGTTGTTGGGCGTCACCTCTCCATATGGTCCTCAAGCCTTCTGGTAAGGAGTGGCGTGCGTGTGGGGATTATAGGGCACTGAACAAGGTTACCGTGCCGGATAGGTACCCTATACCACACATTCAGGATTTCCATCTGAAGTTAAATGGACAAAGTATCTTTTATAAGATAGACCTAGTGAAAGCTTTCCATCAGATCCTAGTTCACCCTGCAGACATACCCAATACAGCTATAACTACGCCTTTTGGACTGTACGAATTCAGGTATATGAATTTTGGTTTACGGAATGCGGCACAAACCTTTCAACGCTATATGGACATGTCTTGCGCGACCTTGATTTTGCCACTGTGTATATTGATGATATTTTAGTGGCATCCAGCAGTAAGGAGGAACATCGCACCCATTTTCAGCAGCTTTTGGTACGCCTTCGAGACAATAACATCAAAATCCATCCAGTGAAGTGTGTTTTTGGGGTGGAAGCAGTTGATTTTTTAGAACATCGGGTGAGTAACGAAGGTATTACTCGATTGCCACAGAAAGTAGATGCTATTCGTCAGTTCCCACAACCAACTTCTGCAAGAAAGCTCAGGGAGTTTCTGGGTATTGTAAATTACTACCACCGTTTCCTCCCCAAAGCAGCAGATACGTTACTCCCGTTACATGACCTTCTGAAGGGTATTCCCCACAGATCGACAGCCCCGCTGAAATGGTCACAAGAGGCTGCAGCTGCTTTCACTACCATAAAGGAGGATATAGCACGGCTTCCTCGTCTTGCTTATCCAGAACCTGAAGCACAGGTCTTTCTTACTACCGACGCCTCTTCTACTGCGGTCGGCGCAGTGCTTCAGCAGATCAGTACAGGTGAAGTATCACCTATTGGTTTCTACTCCCAGCGCCTCGATACTACCCAAGTCAAGTACAGTACAACTGATAGGGAACTATTGGCGATATACATGGCCGTGCGGCACTTCAAACACCTACTAGAGGGTAGGCAGTTTTACATTCTCTATGATCACAAGCCTTTGACTTTCGCTATGGCACGTCCGTCCGATGCATATACTCCACGGGTTCAGCGACAGCTCTCCTATATTTCGGAGTTCACGACTGACATCCACCATGTTGGCGGAGTTAAGAACCCTGTGGCTGACGCCCTCTCGCGCTCCATCTATAATATTTCTCAATATTCAGTGCCTCTTGATTACCAACAGATCGCTATAGCTCAAGAGACAGACGAAGAGATGGCCGTGTTCAAGAGAGATCCTTTGTCACTTCAGTTACGTCCCTTTCAAGTGCCTGGGACAACACTTCAGTTATGGTGTGACGTGTCGTGTGGAGAGGCCAGACCATTCATCCCAAGATCTCAACGACGAATGGTGTTCAATCACTTCCACAACATGAGCAACCCGGGAATCAAGGCTACCCAGCGACTCTTAACTCGGACAGTGGTATGGCCACGTATTCAAGCAGATGCTCGATCCTGGGTTTAACAGTGTCTCTCGTGTCAGGCATCAAAGGTTCATCGCCACGTGAAGGCTCCGCAGCAACCCTTTTCTTTACCAAGATGCAGGTTCCAGACTGTTCATGTGGATATTGTAATCTCCATCCAGAGGGTACAGGTATATCTTAACGTGTATCGATCGTTTCACTAGATGGACTACAGCAGGGCCTATGCCGGACATCTCTGCAGAATCGACGGCTTTAGCATTCCTCTCGTAATGGGTCTCTCACTTTGGTGCACATACTACAGTCGTCAGAGACCGCGGGGCCCAGTTTGAATCACATCTGTGGCAAGAGTTACTAGCTTTTCTAGGCACTACTCACAATCACACAACTGCTTATCATCCACAGGCTAACGGAATGGTTGAACGTTTTCATCGCCATCTCAAGGACGCCCTTAAGGCTCAACCTCATCCGTACCGCTGGGTGGACTCTTTGCCATTGGTACTGCTCGCCCTTCGCACTACAACTAAGGAAGATCTCAAAGCCAGTCCCGCAGAGCTTACGTTCGGCCAGACCCTACGCCTACCGGGAGAGTTCTCCGCAGGGGTTGACAAGGAGCACGGTATGGACAAGCACATGTTTCTAGACTCTCTCCGTCAGATCACTTCCAGGTTGTTTCCTATTGCACCTCACCAGCCTACAAGACATGCCTCCTACGTTCGGCGTGATCTAGAGCGTGCCGAGTACACAGCGCGCCAAAGCATTGTTCGCGACATCATAACACAGCGCTTCCATACGGGAATTCAGAAAATGTACTCTATGGCAGCCTACTGACTTCCGAGAGAGATATCTTACATATGGCAGCTTGTTTAAGGCACGGGCAGTCCATCAAGACCATTGAGGAATGTTCAGATGCCACTTGTCAATTATAAACGAAGCATTTAAAAAAGTATCGCCTTCCTTCCCGCGAGTAATTTGAACAGACGCGCATTGGTATAGCTATCATTATTTGCATAATGAGTGGCAAGAAAGACCTAACAAAGGAGCAAATTAAAGTTATTGTATCTCTACACAAGGCAGAGAGGCCAGTGAAAGAAATATCAAGGATTGTGGATGTTACGAAGAGATGTGTGCATAAGTGGGTGGAGAGTTTCGGGGTGGCACGGCGGGGTAGCGACAGCCGCGACACCAGAACATTATAAGTGGCCAGGGCGAGGATGTAAAAGTCATATCGCAATATTTTTCTTGCTCTTAATTGAGGATGGGCATCCACTTGACGTTTCATGACATTTAGGGTGCTTGCTGAGGTTTTACATCCTCGCCCTGGCCACTTATAATGTTCTGGTGTCGCGGCTGTCGCTACCCCGCCGTGCCACCCCGAAACTCTCCACCCACTTATGCACACATCTCTTCGTAACATCCACAATCCTTGATATTTCTTCCACTGGCCTCTCTGCCTTGTGTAGAGATACAATAACTTTAATTTGCTCCTTTGTTAGGTCTTTCTTGCCACTCATTATGCAAATAATGATAGCTATACCAATGCGCGTCTGTTCAAATTACTCGCGGGAAGGAAGGCGATACTTTTTTAAATGCTTCGTTTATAATTGACAAGTGGCATCTGAACATTCCTCAACGGTCTTGATGGACTGCCCATGCCTTAAACAAGCTGCCATATGTAAGATATCTCTCTCGGAAGTCAGTAGGCTGCCATAGAGTACATTTTCTGAATTCCCGTATGGAAGCGCTGTGTTATGATGTCGCGAACAATGCTTTGGCGCGCTGTGTATGTATGAATAAGACATGACGCCCGACGCTGTCAACTTGATCGCCCGTATGACGGTCCCTTCAAGGTGCTATCTAGACATGATAAGTACTTTACTGTAAGTCAAGGAAGCCACCAGGATAATGTCTCTGTGGATCGTCTAAAGCCGACTAATATACAACATTATGTACCTCATCCTATCCCTCACACTCAGCCACCAGATACTCGTACACTTCCGCTACAGCCTCCTGGCCTGGCTCATCGCACTTCTCCGCCTGTTGCTCCCTATAAACAGACTCCTGGTCATATTGTATGCCTATTACACCTCCTGATGATCACAATGACTCACAGCTGACAAGCGATGATGAAATTCCTTCCCCTGAACGTCTGCGACCAAGAACAGTTACCAGGAGTGGTAGACTGCCTCGCTCACCAGAGAGGTATGCATCTTTCATCACCACGTCTTCTCATGACCGTTTCTTTCTCCGATCGCCATTCCAATGTGTGAATTTGCCTGAGGGGGGGAGTACTGTGGTTCCCCGAAGCTTCGAAGCAAGGGAGTTCAATGAATCACCACCACAAGGGGGCACCACCTTCACGGTCACGTCACAGGAGTCACGTGGACCGTCGGGTATATAACGAAGATGGACCGGGACAGCGATAGATTCCTGCGTCCGCACTCACACTCCACACAGCACTCACGGAGCTACGGACCTGACTACGTCCTGGTTATACTCCTCCTCGTCTACCTGTATGGGTTATAGGGAGCTACGGACCTCACCTACGCCCTGGCCAGCCGCCTCGTCTACCTGTATGGGTTACAGGGAGCTACGGACCTCACCTACGCCCTGGCCAGCCGCCTCGTCTACCTGCATGGGTTACAGGGAGTTACGGATTTCACCTACGCCCTGGCCAGCCGCTTCTTCTACCTGCATGGGTTACAGGGAGCTACGGACCTCACCTACGCCCTGGCCAGCCGCCTCGTCTACCTGCATGGGTTACGAGGTTTAGTAACCCTATGACTCGTCCTCCTGGTTTGGTGCTGCTTCACACGTCCTCCACGTTACGTTGTCTTCCTTGTGGCAACGTATTATTTGTTTGTGATCCAGCGACCTGTGTACTTTATTGACATATGTTGGTGACGGCTATTTAACGTTAAGTAAAGGGCAAAGTTACGGTGTGTTTATTTAATTTGAGCCTGTGACAGCGTGAGTCAATACTGGTATATATATTGAGTTTTGATTTGAAAATTATGTATGTGGTGTTCCAAAAGCTCTGTTGTGCCTAACGGGTTACCTGACAATGGAAACTTTGAGTGATGCGCAATTAGTACCTGTAGCAGGGCTTTATTAGCCTCCATAAAATCAATTTCCTCTAAGGATGAACTCTCCTCCAGAACGAGCTGATCATGTTCAGCGTCAAGGTCTATATAATTCGTAAGAAGCTCTGGCAAACTGCAATTGCACCTACGCGCGCTGGTACTAGTACAAAGTATATACTATATATGTTCCAGCGTAAAGCTTACGAGCGCGAAGTGCAGTATTATGAATAAATATATTTGTGATTCCTTGCTTGCTCACGCTACACAGAGCTGATTTCAGGAAAAGATTATTCACTCGTACAGCCACTCAAACAGAAAGAAAGCTTCACACTCATCAATTACACCAGCAAGTTTCAGAGACACAACAAGAGACTCGCGATCTTCCAGTGAGACATATCCCACAAGAAGACCATGAAGTGTCTCCGAATCTTACAAAGGGTAAATAAATGTAGGAGTAGAAAAAAAATCTGGGTTTCTCGGAACCATAGAAGTTAAGTTAGTTTGTTCGCAGTCGGAAGAAGATCACTCGGGCGCGCTGTGTGCATCAAGCCCATTCATTTGGTTTGTCGCTGTTGTTACAGTACTAACTGTTATCATAGGATGGGGATTCTCTATGGCCTGAATAATCATACCAAAATGCCGAATCCCAATTAAAGGTGGACAAACCTCTATATAATTGTTCCTCATAGCTGCTAAACCGTATACGGTTTGCTAGGAAATTCCTGTCATTGAAACATGTCCTGTCACATGACAACATATTGCGGCTGGAGGATAATGTTGCTCAAATTGCAAATTCAGCCAAACTTTACCCATTAACGGGAATTTTTTACAATCTAATCCTGTAAGTCTGACTGCAGGAGGCTCTAAGCATATTTTGGACTTCGTCTGCTTCCTTTTAACTCATTCAGAATGGCAACATTAGTTACGTTTACTCCTGCACCTGTATTTCCATGAACATCGAGAGCTTAAGGCCTCTATACCAAACTGAAATGGAGAGAACCTCACACTCGTCATGAATTACCATTAATTCCTCGGAAAGGTCCCCTATGGTCTGATTTTACATACCCCGTGTAGGAGTTAAGTGCTGATATTTTGCGACTTTGTGTAGTAGTCACTGTAGGGCGTACAATATCAGGAACTGGTACGGGCAAAGTCTGGATAGATGAGTGCGCGACACAACCGTGATTCGCGCCTGTGGGAGAAGTATGCGTTACGTTATTGCGGTTTGAAGAGCTAGTTGTGCTTCCCCCACATTCTGTGTGTGCACATTCTGTGGAACCCCTGTTGTAAGGTACGCCACTCTTAAGGCTATGACTCCTAGAGCCATGGAAAGCATAACATTTTGTGTTTTCTACATGTCTGCACTGTGACAATGTGTGACCTGGGTGTCTCACATAAAAACAAGAAAAAAATCCACCTAGCCTCTGATATTGAGTTCTGTCGCGACTCTGTGAACGATAATTTTGTCTAGAGGTTTGTCGTCTTCCTTGCATGGAAGGAGAACATTGGCGGAACACTCTAGACTTTGAATGTGGTCTATATAGAACGATTAGGGAAAGAAAGCTGAGATTGCACACCCTGAAATGCACTCAGTGGAGATGGTGATAAGAGGAGCCTTAAAAAGGCTATCCAGACGAGCGAGCGTGCCCGGCGGACAACGCGGTCGGCGGACAAATTCTGCCGGGCATGCCCGTGAATGTTGTCCACACGGCAGAGTCAATGAATGGGCGGGGGTGCCCGACGATGCCAGTAGGTTGTTGAGTGCGGTACGATACACCTGGTACCCAGTACTACTACGAAGCAAGTATTGTGTAGCATAATTGTTGCTATGTGTAAAAAGTGTCTGATGTGAACCGTGTTACAACGATGTGATAAGTGGGAGGCAAGCCCTCTATGGATCTCCTATGTTCACTTGCGTCTGGCAGCATCGTAGCTCCTCTAGCCACCGGCCACTGCCTGGTGATTTCGCTCAACGGGAGATCGGGCATTTTGATGGTTTGCCCGTCAAATATGCCCGATGACGGGCAGGCCTGCCGATCAGGCCCGCTCGTCTGGATAGGCCTTAACACAAGCCTAACTGCCTGATCTGTTTGTGTGTCCGCAGTGGATAATAACTCCTGAGCGTGCGTCCATAAAGACTCAGTTGGATGCAGCTGGGACGTTTGAAACTTTAGGACTAGGTCAGGAGGCAACAAGGTCAGAAAATAGAGATATGACAAAAGGACCGCGAAAGACTTGCGAGGGACCGCGTCCTGCTGATTCACCAATGCCTGGGGATTTATCATCCAGAAAATTAAACAATTTAACATCGAAAATTGTGGACTGAGTTGACGCATGCATCAGCGCGTCGTAAATATTGTGTTGGGGGCTCCGTCTTAAACACTTGCTAATTTGAAGAGAGCTGACATGGGAACAAGCTTAGAGGACGTAGGAAAGGTTGTTATCGGGGAGGCGGTAGCAGAGTGGTTAGTGTCTTCGAGTGGCGCTCGGTGACCCGAGTTTGGTCCCCGATGAGAACCAAAGTCCACTTAAATTTTGTTTGCACCGTCGAGTGGCCTAACAATACCCACATGCTGTCCATTAGCTTCGATTGCGAGTGCATCGGAGGAAACAGGATGAGCCTCTAATCACAGGCGTACTGCATAAAAATCCTGCCTGCGCCACCACGAGCGAGGGCCAACCATCACTGTCCTCGAGTTAACCTCCAGGGCCTACCATCCCAGCCCTGTAGGTCACTGCCTACAGGTGCTATAGGCCAAGATGTAAAAAAAAAAAAAAGTTTTTTTAAAGTCTTCAAAATGTTTTAATTGAAGGAAAAAGTCACTGAGTAGAATGGAACGGGCTGGGCAAGGGTTAAAGAGAGCTTTGGGGTGGGAGAGTGATGGTTGGTGACGGCAGTGGTGGTAGTATTTGTAGTGTTGGTTGTCGTGGTAGTCATGGTGTTGTAGGTGCTGTAATCCTGGTGGTAGTGTTACCAGTGAGTAGGGTTTAAAGGTAGTTGTGATGCTGATGGTGTTGGTGGAGATGAAGTTGACGTTAGTGGTGTTGGTGTTGCTGCTGATATTGGTGGTGTGGATGTTGATGGTGGTATTGTTGGTGTGCGTGGGGATGGTAGTGTTAATGATCTACTGACTTGTGTTAAAGACTAAACACGGCAAATTTCAGAAACTATATTGTAAGCTAACAATACTGTAAAAAGATTGACACATACACACACACACACACGCACACACGCACGCACGCACGCATGCACACCCAGTCCCACACGCACTTGCTTTACCCTTGGGAAATTTGTACAGGTAGTCAAACAAAAGTTGTAATATACCAGTGGACGCCACAAGAGAATACCTTTTCAAAACTTCACACAGTGTTCATCATTTTTAGTTGGGAAATACATAATTGTGACAAAACTACTTACATGGAGAGCGAATGAAAGGGAAGGTGTGCAACCCTATCTCGCTAGTAATTGTGTATGAAATTATTATCTCTATAATTAATCAAAACCTAAAAATATAATTTGTCATTCGCGTTAAAATTTCGAAAGTTTTTTTTTTTTTTTTTTTTTTTTTGGTCTTCAGTCTTACGCTATTCTTAAACATCGTATCTCCTTCTCCTCCCCCTATCAACCTTCCTAACCTCCTTGTTATATGAAGTCACAGGAAGTTCAGTTAACAGCACGGGCCTCATTACAGTTCCGCCCGTCACTGAGAGCTTCCCAGACTCCTATACCGGCTGCCCCGAAAAAAAAATTGTGCCTCCCCTCGGGCCATAACTCCCTGCTCTAAGTTCCTTTGCGTTGACAAGGTTGGGAGAGTTACGCAGGGGGGTGCATCGTTCACCCTGTAAAATGACCCACGAAAATAGTCATAAAACTTCGAAGAAAAATACGGAAATGGGCGGAAGATCAGCAGTAGAAGGAAAACCCGGTGTGGAGTGACACATATACAGCCTCTTGTGTTTTAAGAGCTTTGTTTTTTATTCCCGTAAAATACTACTGTTCCTTTTATTTATTTACTACGATTCATTTGTTACTAAAATTATGACGTCAAACCTATAAAAGAAAACACATAATGTCCATCCATAAAAAGAAAAAACTACTGATGTGTAGACTGATTTTTCCTTACCCACTCCCTTCTCTTTAAGCCTTTACTTAGGTTTTCTTGTATATATATATATATATATTATATATATATATATATATATATATATATATATATATATATATATATATATATATATATATATATATATATATATATATATATATATATATATTTCAAAATACCACAGTTCTCCTCGAATATATCTTGATCTTCATATAAGCGTTTTTAACTGTTATAACATTTTTTTTTTTTTTTTTTTTTTTTTACATCTGTGCCTATAGCGCCTGTAAGCAGTGTTCTCCAGGGCTCGGATGGTAGGCCCTGGAGGTTCACATGAGGGCTGTGATGGTTGGCCCTCGCCCGTGGTGGCGCAGGCAAGATTTTTATAGTGAGGCCTGTGATTAGAAGCTCATGCTGCCCCCGTGTCCTCCGATGCACTCGCAATCAAAGGTAGAGTTATGGACAGCATGTGGGTGTTCTTAGGCCACTCGACGGTGCAGAGAAAGAATTTAAGTGGATTTTACAGCCCTCATCGAGGATCGAACTCGGGTCACCGAGAACGCCACTCGGAGACGCTATCCACTCTGCTACCTAGGGAAGGCCCCTGATGAACATGACTACAAATTATGTTCATAATCAGGTTTCAATTACTATATAAGGATAAATATGATAAAGATAACATCCAGTCAACGTTTCAGGATATTTCTATTTTTCATTAGCTTTCAAAATAAAAGTTCCTCCATATTAAGAAACATGTTCTATTTGTTTTAAATATACTCACAAACGCTTGTACGCCATCAGCGCGCACACACACACACACACACACACACACACACACACACACACACACACACACACACACACACACACACACACACACACACACACACACACACACACACACACACACACACACACACACACACACACACACACACACACACACAACCACACACACACACACACATACACACACACACACACACACACACACACACACACACACACACACACACACACACGCACGCACACACACACGCGCACACACACACACACACACACACACACACACACACACACACAGATAGATAGAGATATTTTATTGACAACAACAATATGCACATAAACTTATCAAAAATACATTGAATTTTTGGGTCCAACCCATTTCTTAAGCACAATATTCTTAATTTACTAAAAGGAAAGTCAAAGTTACCAATGACAAATCTGGTGAACACTAAAAAACATCATCAAATATATCTAAGCACCATAACATAAAAAAAGGAAGTAACAGATAAAAAACAAAAAAACAAAAAAAGAAACCAATACAAAAAGACAAACACAATATACATGAAATTACATTACTAATAGATTATAATAATACAAATTAAGGCTTATTAATAAACATAGATACTATAACAGAAAATAGTCATTAATTTTGAGAGTATACACTCAATATTAAGCTAATTATTCTACATAGAGTTGCATTATCAAACATGCCATTGAATAAATCTTGGTGTATTAAATATATATGTGTCGCGAATGTATTGTGAGGAGGGACACCGTTGAACGACATGAGCCTCTGTCTGCACCTGTCCACAAGGACACAACCGCTCCTCCAGGGGCAAGCGACCGCGGCCCCTCCTGTTCCACCTGCCCACCTCCACAGCTAACCAGTGTGCTGACAGGCGAAAACGGCTAAAAGGAATTTTGTGGTCTTCCCTTACTCCATGACTACATGTGTAAATATCATGTACCGTTAAGCTGGGATTAATTTCTTTATAAGTAATTCTCCTTGAGGAATCAGAGAGGGATAAGTCACACTTAAGTGTTTCCTTGGCAACAACTATTTCATCTCTATCATGATCAATCAACTGTGACACAAAGGATCTTGTATTATATTTTGTATGAAGTGTTGTATTAATTGCAAAAACTAAAGGATCATCAGCCATTTGTGAGCGCTCCTGCCACATCTTTCTAAAGAAATTTCTTTGTTTACTCCGCACAAGATCTTTAAATGGCGGGTAACTTAACTCCACATAGCACATATCATTACAGGTTGTTGTCCTAACACCTAATAACTGTTTGAGACACAAGTTATACAGCTTTGTCACTGGCCTCAGATCAGCCTTTAGCCATGACTCACACCCGTACAATATTGATGACATGAGTGCTGCGTCAAAGATCCGCTTCTTAACTACAAAAGGTATGTCATTATTTTTCTTTAAAAAGGAAACAAATTTATTTACATGAGCCATCTTAGTGCAAGCATGAACCTTAACAGCAGAAGAGGCAGAACCATCACGCGTGAATGGTGATCCTAGATATACATATTGGTCACATGACTCCACCAATAACTCATCCAAACTCAAAGGTTCACTATCTGTCAAGGTTCCCCATATGACAATTTTTTTTGTCTGTGATGCATTGATCTTCATTCCGTAATTATCACAAAATTGTTTCAGAAGCTCTAGTTTTCTTAACATGTTTTCTCTAGAAGTAGCTAAAAGAACCGCATCGTCCATTAATACAAGTAAATGGAGCCATGACAGAAATCCCTCTGATCTACAACTGCCTTTGATCAGCTTAATAAGATCATTCACATATAATATGAGGAGGATACAGGAAGTGGGCGACCCTTGGCGTACACCAATTGTAGCTGATATAACCACTGTGCCGAGGATACTGTCTGTAAAACGGTACATCGCCATCAGTGCAGCCAGCATCACAGCGCCACATCCCAGCCTCCGTAAAATCTTAAATAAAATTTGTCTGGGTACTAAGTCATAAGCCTGAGAAAAATCAACAAAAGTAACAAACAATGTGTATTTCTTCTTCTTTGCCAAGTCTGTTAACAGGCGCAAAGTCACTATATGTTCTATACACCCACGACCCTTCTGAGCTCCTGCTTGTTCTCTATAAGGAATGAACCAATTATGTAGCCTTGCACATAACACTAAGTCATATAGCTTGGTAATACTGTTTAATACTGATATCCCACGGTAATTTCTTGTTAGCTGCCTATTGCCTTTTTTAAAGATGGTAAATAACTTTGCTGTAGTCCAGGTCACAGGATAACTGGCAGAAGTAAAGACAAAATTAAATACTACATCGTGATAATTTACTAACCAATTTCGATGGAGGTAACTTTAACACACCCAGGAACTTCACAGGAACAACACAACACACAAACACACACAACACACACACACAACACACACACACACACACACCACACACACACACACACACACACACACACACACACACACACCACACACACAAAACACACACCACACAACACACAACCACACACACACACCCACAACACACACACACACACACACACACACACACACACACACACACACACACACACACACACACCACACACACACACACACACACACACACACACCACACACCACACACACACACACACACACACACACACACACACACACACACACACACACACACACACACACACACACACACACACACACACACACACACACACACACACACACACACACACACACACACACACACACACACACACACACACACACACACACACACACACACACACACACACACACACACACACACACACACACACACACACACACACACACACACACACACACGGATATATGTATATATATATACATAACAGAGTTGTACTCCGTAGTGTAGCGGTTTGCATCCTCGGCTCACAACCTAGAATTACCGGGTTCAATCCCCGGGCGGAGCGAAGACAGATGGGCGTTCTTCTTAAAACCCGAGCCCCTGTCCGCCCAGCAGTGAATGGGTAAAGGGTGTTAGCCGGGGGTTTGTGACCCGCCTTCATGTGTGGGGGCTTTGGCCAACACTAAGAACTAATGGAGTGATTTAAAAAAAATTGATATGGAGACGGGGTCATACGAGCGTAGCTCAGGCCCTGTAAAGTACAACTAGATGAATACAACTAGATGAATACACACACACGCACGCACGCACGCACGCACACACGCACACTCTTTGCTACCATATTTACAGTGATTAAATCAAATACGTATTTTGCTGATACGCTTGACAATAACGTGGATATCCAGGGAATTTAAAACGAATTTAAAAAATTTCATATCATTGATCGGCTAATTCAGTTTTCAAGTGCCAACACAAACTTTTATTATTTGTGATAAATCACATACGTATATTAATTCAGTATATAAAAAACAGTACAGCATTTGGCTCTAAGTTTTTTGTTTTGTCCATGAAGAATATCTCATATATACTTATATTGCCACTTGAAATATGTATAATCCTTCATCAATAAGATATTGTATATTTGAGGAACATCAAAGGCGTAACACTCGCACAACACACACAAATTCAATGCTTATGTTTTATTCCAATGTAGCCTATAGTAGTAATCTAATAAGGTAGGTGTACGTTGGTTTCTCTTAATCGCTCTACTCGATATTCAAGTTCAAACGATTCCACGACTGTTGTAATTTAAACAAAATATAAGGCATCAGGTCTATAAAAGAGTCTCGGCTCAATGGACCGCGGCTTGTAAATAAGTAATGTATAAATAGCTTTATGTATGTTATGTTAAGCCTAATAAAACAAACAATCAATTAATCAATCAATCAATCTTCTACATCTTGAACAAGCAGTCACAAAGGAAAACCAGAATCGCCACATTAGCAGCAAAAGCCCAGAGTAGTGTCACTGGCATTTATGAAAAAAAAAGATCAAATTAATAGATTTTTACCAATTTGGTATCACTTGTTTTTCATACTTTATAGATATATATGATACTCGACTATGACTAAAATATAAAATGTTGCTATTCACTGGCCACTGCTGATGGTCACTTTGTCGTGTCAACACCACGTTCCTAAAATTAATGGTTGCCAGGTTAGCTTCTCGTTATAATATTATTTAAATATTTCTTAAAAATTACAGGATTAAATTTAGAGTGATTATAGGCTGGGATTTTTTCTTACATGAAGAAAATTAGGTTTGTTGTTTCCTCTGCTCTTCAGGTGAATTTAGAGCCACAGGCATATTTAATGACATTCTTAGTATATCTCCTGCTTTAAATTCCTCCACAAATAAGACCATTTAACTTTTAAATAAAATTTCACACTGAGACATTATGTGCATTACGGTGTGATATTATTGTTGGAGAAACCTATTCAAGCAGGTATGTAAATCAGTCTTGATAAAATATTGTTGAGCTTTGGTACGATCGTCCTGCTCTGGTATGATCGTATATTTTCTAGTGCAGGAAGAAAACAATGTTTTGTGGGTATTCATGCTACGTTTTGTTTGGTGAAAAAGCAAAATGCAAAGTTGCTATTCGTCAGCCTACCATCCCCCCAATGTTGCTCTCCCAATGTTCCAATATATTGGTCGCCACCTGAACGAACAGCGACGCGAAAATAGATAGTGGAACTAGACAATGGAAGGGAGGGGACCACTGGTTTACTAGCGTACTAGTCACTGCGGATGCTTTGGACTTTTTTCTCTCTCTATTTAGATGAAAAAGAGGCAAAATTATACAATAACAACAAGTAGATGAAACCCCTTAAATAAGATTAAATGACTAATATGAATGCGCGAATACAACTCAACTGGTTTAAAGGAGTTATTTCAATTACTTCTAAACATACCATAAAAACTTGTTATCCCCAGATAGAATTTTTTTTACTGGTCTTCAATCTTTAGGGCAACAACTTAATTTTTCGTCTCTCTCTCTCTCTCTCTCTCTCTCCTCTCTCTCTCTCTCTCCTCTCTCTCTCTCTCTCTCTCTCTCTCCTCTCTCTTCTCTCTCTCTCTCTCTCTCTCTCTCTCTCTCTCTCTCTCTCTCTCTCTCTCTCTCCTCTCTCTCTCTCTCTCTCTCTCTCTCTCTCTCTCTCTCTCTCTCTCTCTCTCTCTCTCTCTCTCTCTCTCTCTCTCTCTCTCTCTCTCTCTCTCTCTCTCTCTCTCTCTCTCTCTCTCTCTCTCTCTCTCTCTCTCTCTCTCTCTCTCTCTCTCTCTCTCTCTCGTGTGCGCCACAAATGTCTTCTGAACTTTTAATCTTTTCCATATTGGCTTGGAACAACCACAACGGATGGCTTGATTATATTGATGCAATGTGCAAGCCAATCCTACAGCTTTACCTCCGTAAAATGACGAATCAGTGAAGCATTCGACAGGCGCTGACATGGGAAACGGAGATATTCTGGTTTTACTTGATAGGTGGAAGGACTAAGGAGCAGCTGATTCAATTCAAATTGCAGAGCATTTATTTGAATGTATTGTTTTTATGTTGATTTATATTAAATTCTTGGAAGGAACAGTTTTATTTGAAGAAGAACTTGAGCGTGGATATTTGTGTGTGTGTGTACATACTCATACACACACACCATACTTATGCAAATAATTGAAATTTCATACAATCATAAATTCATAATTAAAAGTAAGAGAATAAAATAACTTGGAAAGAGTGACAAGACGCCAAAGAAGTACAGAGATTGGCACATTACGTATCGCTGTCCTGAGACGATGCGTACTGAACGATTTATTATTTGATCATTTGGTAGCGCTGCCCATTACTTAGCAATATAAGACAATCATAATACTGTAGTCGCTTTTCTTTGGTGAGTTACCTCCGCAACGCAACCCCCTCCGACTATGTGTGCGTGTCTGTCCCGCCTGCATATTTCCAAACTCTATGCTGGTACGTGGACTCCAAGTGAAGACGCCTGGCTGTAGCTCCGAAACTAACCATAGGATTTTCTCGAAAATACCCTCATTGTGATTCCCACACAAAGTTACCCATATCGCGGTCAGGAAACCTTACCTGACCTAACCTAACCGAAACCTAACGTAACCTAACCTGACGTGTTCAAGAGTAAGAGCGACATACTGCTCCAGAACACGGGAATATGCGTCCCGCCGATGTCTGTTATTATGGTTACTCGGATAAGTACTGGGAGAGAGGGAGTGAAATTATCATGAGTCAGGGCCAACAGAAGCGAGAACTAGAAGACGTAGCAAAGATATCGTAGGGGACGAGGCATAGTGGAAAAGGGATAGTTTGATTCCAAGTGGATAGAAAAAAGTAAGGCAGGAAGAACAGGATAATCGTCTGAGTAGAACCAATATGACTATTTACTACATAATATCTAGATAAAAGTAATAATAAAAATAATAACAATAATGACAATGACATCAGCAATAATAATACTGATTATATTAATGAAAATAACAATAATAACAATAACAATACAATACACAATCAATCAATCAGCATTGGGGGCATACGCCGGGGGGCGCGTCGCCTCACCCACCCTACGACGCCACTCCCGGAGGTCACCACGCGCGAGTTCCCATGCAGGCTCCTTTCCCATACCAAGCAGCTCTCGACAAAAAACATCAACTTGCCCCAGCCACGAGCCTTGTGGGCGCCCCCTTGGCCTCCTCCACGCCGGATTGTCTCCTACAGATACAACCCGATGGGAAGTATCGGTTTCAGGGTAGCGTGCCACATGCCCATATAGCCGAAGTTGGCGCTGACGGACTATGCAGGTAATAGGCCTCGATTCAGTCTCACGGTGCAATCGCTGATTTGACACGTAATCATCCCAGCGATACCCCATGATTCTGCGAAGACACTTATTACCAAAGGCATTGATTTGTCTCTTCAAGTCACTATTTAGTGTCCATGTCTCACAACCATAGAGTAAGACAGGGATCACAAGCGACTTGAAGATCCGGATGTTTGTCCTCCTGCACAGGTACCGACAACGCCAAATACTCCCGCTGAGCGAGTCCATAACACCGTGGGCTATGCCAATCCGCCGTAAGACTTCTTGACGTGACCCGCCGTCATTATGGACTGCGCTACCAAGGTATGTAAAACTTTCCAAGATCTCAATGTCCTCGCCACACGCATGAACAGACTGTACTGCTTCATCTAGTAAGTCTCCAAACAATGATACACAACGATAATGATGATAATGATAATGATAAAAAACAATAATGCAAACAATAATGGTTGTAATATTTGATAAAGATAAAGTAAAACTCATAAATAGCACTACAATCGTCAAAGAGACATAACATTTTCTTGATTATTTCCTCTGCCGAGTGTTCTGTATTCCTCTTTCCACACCCAATCCCTCCACCAACCAAACAGAAACACAAAATACTCCTTCAGAGCAAAAAGAAAATATATGTCCACCTGGCGGCCATAAATATCCAGGCTTCCACACATACATATCCATAAATACATAACGAAATAGCATGTGTCAGTCGGTAAAATTGGGATAGAAAATTCAGGGAAACAGATCGATGCGAGAGAAAAAAGGGAGAGAGGCCGGAATTGAGGGGTAACGAGGCAACTTAACAGCTAGTGTTGAAAAGAGAGAGAGAGAGAGAGAGAGAGAAGAGAGAGAGAGAGGAGAGAGAGAGAGAGAAGAGAGAGAGAGAGAGAGAGAGAGAGAGAGAGGAGAGAGAGAGAGAGAGAGAAGAGAGAGAGAGAGGAGAAGAGAGGAGAGAGAGAGAGAGAGAGAGAGAAGAGGAGAGAGAGGAGAGAGAGAGAGAGAGAGAGAGAGAGAGAGAGAGAGAGAGAGAGAGAGAGAAGAGAGAGAGAGAGAGAGAGAGAGGAGAGGAGAAGAGAGAGAGAGAGAGAGAAGAGAGAGAGAGAGAGAGAGAGGAGAAGAGAGAAGAGAAAAGAGAGAGAAGAAGAGAAGAGAGATAGATAGAGAAAGAGAAGAGAGGAGAGACAGAAGGAGATAGATAGAGAAAGAGAGAAAAAGAGAGAGAGAGAGAGAGAGAGAAGGAGATAGAGAGAGAAAGAGAGAAAAAGAGAGAGACAGAAGGAGATAGATAGAGAAAGAGACAAAAAGAGAGAGAAAGAGAGAGAGAGAGAGAGAGAGAGAGAGAGAGAGAGAGAGAGAGAGAGAGAGAGAGAGAGAGAGAGAGAGAGAGAGAGAGAGAGAGAGAGAATGAGAGAAAACAGAGGCAGAGAAAGACAGAGAGAGAGAGAGAGAGAGAGAGAGAGAGACATCGAGAGAGACATCGAGAGAGAGACGGAGAGAGAGACAGACAGACAAACAGACACCGACAGACCAGATAAAAAAAAGACAAGGACAAGGACAAAGACAAAGAGACAGAGACAGAAAGTGCACGCTCGTGCGTGCGTGCTTGCGTGCGTGCGTGTGTGAACCTCACCACGACACACACCCCTATCCCTTTGCTTAAAGGCGACAGAAACCGCCCAAATTTTTCAATGAAAAGTCCCTGGGATGCATATTGCCATTCTCTGGAATAGTATGTGGTATGGGGATGTCTTAAGCAAATTTCTGTTGTCCAAGCCGTGACGTCACATTAGGGTGGAGCTTAAGTGATTGCGGGGCGGTAATATGTACGCTTTATTTAAGATTAGACTAATTATATTGTTTAATTCAACCTAACCTAGCCTAACCTAACCTAACCTAACTTAACCCAGCCCAACCTAGCCTAACCAAGACTAATTAAATTATGTTAAATAAATCCCATATTATAACCCAGTGATCACTTAAGCTCCATCCCCGTATGACGTCACGAGCTTTATAACGGTGATTTGCTAGAGACATTATCATACCACATACTATTCCAGAGTAGATAAAGATAATCTGATAATCAGATAAAGCACCCGGGGATCGAGCAGTAACGGCGATTGAACGCCCGAACCACAGAATGGCGCTTGGCGCTCTAAACCACCAAGCTACTCAAGCGGTGTGTGTGTGTGTGTGTGTGTGTGTGTGTGTGTGTGCGTGTGTATGTGTGTGTGTGTACGTTAGTGCGTGTATACGTGCATCATTTATGTGCGCACATGTTTGCGTGAATGCGTGTGCATGCACATGTGCGAGCGTGAATGTCTGCGTACATGCATATGCACGAGTGTATGGGTGTGCATGAGTGTGCGTGTACAGTTGCATGTTCGTGTGTGTATGCGCGCTATTATGCGCACGTGTACATGTGTGTGCCCTTGTGTGTGTGCTCGCATGTGTGTTCATGTGTGCGCGTGTTTGCAAGTGTGTGCGTCTGTACGTGTTGGTCTGTGAGTGTATGTGTGTGAGAGTGTGTGTGTGTGTGTTGGTGTGTGTACGTGTGTGTGTGCGTATTGGTGTGTGTGCGCGTATGTATGCGTGTGTGTATGCGTGTGCGTACGTGTCATTTACCTATGGTCTTGTCCACACGAGTCGGACTCGCGATCACCAGTTTCACCTTCCCGGTGCGAGCTTGGAGCTCATTATTACCGATCTTATGATAATGCTGGGACCTCACACACCACATCCCCCCCATCCCCTTGCTCAAGGGGGACAGTAACCGCCCGAATGTGTCAGTAAAAAATGCCCGAGACCAGCGAGGATTCGAACCGGCTACCATAGAATGGCAGGCCAGCACGTTATCAACCTGACCATCGCGCGGCATGAGTATATGTGTGTGTATGCGTGCGTGAGTGCTTGTGTTGGTGTGTGCGTGTGTTGGTGTGTGTGTGTTGGTGTGTGCGTGTGTTTGTGTGTGTGTGTATTGGTGTGTGTGTGTGTGTGTGTGTGTTGGTGTGTATGTGTGTGTGTTGGAATATGTGTGTGTGTGTGTATTGGTGTGTGTGTATTGGTGTGTGTATGCATTGTTGTGAGTGTGTATTGGTGTGTGTGTGTGTGTGTGTGTGTGTGTGTGTGTGTGTGTGTGTGTGTGTGTGTGTGTGTGTGTGTGTGTGTGTCGGTGTCGGTGTGTAATTTACCTAGTTGTCTAGTTGTATTTACCTAGTTGTGTTTTACAGGGCCTGAGCTACACTCGTGTGGTCCCGTCTCCGTATCTACATTTATCCAGTCTTTCTTTCAAAGACTGGATAAGTGGTGTCGGGGTGTGTGTGTGTGTGTGTGTGTGTGTGTGTGTGTGTGTGTGTGTGTGTGTGTGTGTGTGTGTGTGTGTGTGTGTGTGTGTATTGGTGTGTGTGTGTGTGTGTATTGGTGTGTGTGTGTGTGTGTGTATTGGTGTGTGTGTGTATGTGTTGGTTTATGTGTGTTGGTGTGTGTATTGGTGTGCGTGTGTTGGTGTGCGTGTGTTGGTGTGCGTGTGTTAGTGTGCTTGCGCGTGTACGTGCGAGAGAGAGAGAGAGAGAGAGAGAGAGAGAGAGAGAGAGAGAGAGAGAGAGAGAGAGAGAGAGAGAGAGAGAGAGATTAAAGCAAAATGCTGATATGAAGAAATGAGGAGGAGGAGAGAACATAAGAAAGCAGGGATTCTGCAAGAGGCCAGGGGCCAGATGCTGAGAGCGAGCTAGGGCACCCTATCCACTAGGGCGCCTGTGGTAAGGCGAAACGCCCTCCCACCGCTATGCTCAGTCGAGATTGCTGCCTTAGTGGCACCGCTAAAGGCGCTGAAAACTAAGGCATGGTCAGACCCTGACTTAGTCAGCTGCTGTGGGCCTTTGACAGACATTCATCTTCTGTTTATAAAGCAAATACAGCCTTGTTTCAGTTCCTACAACGTAACAATTGGTGTTTACGTATTAATAGTGTTGCAAGGTGTGTATGAATTGATCGTGCAAGACTAATGCGGCATTATAGGGTGTTATATGCTGGTGATAAGAAATGTTGTGTTGTGTGTTGGTTAGGGGCGGGCGGCGGGCGTCGGGCGGCAGGTGCTCCGTCCGCACTAAAATGTTGTACTATTATACGGTATTATCATACTACCAGATGATATTTAGGACAGCTGAACATACCATCATCTTCACGAGACATTAGTGCATATCATGAATGTATAAAAATTGCAGTAAACTATACCTATAATAAGATAATGAGAGCAAAATGAAATCGTGTATAAACTTTTATTTCACGTTTTTTTATTCATCTTCTCCTTATTCCTGGAATTTTGATTTCATTAAATCTTCACTCACTGTCCCGGAATCGGCACACCTTAACAATTATCATGGTGTATGGCACGTCCCAATGCAAAAATATATAAGTGGTCAAAACCTGCGTTGAACGTCAAAATTGTGATGAAACAGCTTTTGACGGGGGAGAGCGGTGTATCCTTGCCATAAGTGCTTGGTGAGGGAGGGAGGGACAAAATTCCTTGCTTCAGCAGAGAAGTGTTCAAGCCTTGTGATTGGTCGAGGCTGCCTAAGCAGCGCTCAGATAGGCAACGTGATTGGCTAGTAGGATTCTCGGACCACGCCCACGCCATAGGCTTTGGAGGTGTAAGGCAGGGCAAAAGCGCCTGAAATATCGACTGTACATAGGCTTTAGTCGGTGCCTTAGCCGGGCCGTTACAAAAGCGCCTGAAGACGGGTTTCGGCGCTCTTTTCGCCTTACCTCTATGGCACTTCTCAGCATCTCCCCCCAGGAGGTCTACAAAAGGCGTGAGTAGGCAGGAGGAATGCAAAGGAATAACAGATAGCAACAACCTCACTAAACCAAAAGGAGCTACCTGTGTGACTACTTTCTGTCACTATAGTTTCTACGTGTTATAGTAGAAAAAGAATAGCAAAATGGAAGGCTACCCATAATCTCCCGTACTCACTCGGCCCGAGGCTGGCAAATAGAAGATGAGTAAAAACCTCCATGCAGTGTTAAAAAAAACTGCCATTTATTTGATACTAGCCGCAAAGCCGCCCACCGGGCGGACTTTTTGGCTAGCTCATGCGGAGGGCTATTGGTGGGCCTTAGGCACACCACCTGTGTTTGGTGGGCCGAAGGCCCACCAAACACAGACTCTCCAGATAGCCCCTTCTAACTTTCCTGAAATCATGGATGTAGAAATGTATGTATTCCCCCCACCCATTCACTCACCCATTACCCATCACCCCCCACCCATTAACTCACCCATTACCCATCACCACACACCCATTCACTCACCCATTACCCATCACCCCCCACCTATTCCCTCACCCATCACCCATCACCCCCAACCCATCACCCCCCACCCATTACCCATCACCCCACCCATTCACTCACCCATTACCCATCACCCTACATCAAGGTTTTCTCAATTCTCGCAACCCACTTTTTTTTCTTCACAATTCTCGCTAATAGACTACAAAAAAAAAAAAAAAGTTATCGGATCATCCCCAAAGTGGCCTTAAAACCTTCCCCTGATCGACCTGGTTCCAAAACTGTGCCATATGATGGGATTGCGCCACAGGGGGCGTAACCTATAGCAAACACACACACACACAGACATACACACACACTTTCGCTTATATTATTATAGATAACAAATTGAAGGGGAGAAATACTCTTAGCTTCAACTTAAACAGAAATTATAGAAAGTAACAGATTTACGGAGTAGCCAATTATGTTAATTGAGCAGCTGATGCAGAGTATTTATCTAGTCTGTTCTTATACGCATCAATTGTGTCACTAATATTTATGTGTGCTGGAAGTTCCAGATACTAACATATATATTAAAGCAATAATGTATTACTTCATGTGACTTAAAAAGTTTACTAATTATCTGGTATCCATTACTACGAGTCAAGTCTGGCCTATCTTTATTAAAATAGCCGTTTATGTTAACATTATCGAGGCCATGTAATATTTTAAACAGCTCGATTAAGCATCTTCGTAACTCACGTTATGACAAACTGAACAATTCTTGTCAGTCATCTTGGTATGGATTATTTTGCAGGAGGAGGAGAGTGAGGAAGATAATTATAAATGTAAGTGGAACCATCAGCCTTACCGCTAGTTGGTGATTCCAGGTACAACTATGATTCCTTTGCCTGCCACAAGTTCATAATAGCTCTCTTACCATAGACAACACTTAACACCATGATTATCACGTTTTTTCATTAGTTAGTCACCACTCCTAACCCGGTATACCTAAGCCCGCTACATCCTTGGCTTCACACCACCACATTCTTAAGACTCGTAATACCTTTGGCAACAGACCACTGCAACGCTCACCACCTATATTCCACGCAAACACTTTATCTAGACTTTGTACTTCAGCCCCTGTACTACTTGTACTACAGTAAATTCACTATAACCCTTACATAATTATCACGTATCACTACAACAACCACCACTACATCATGTCTTACCACCTCAGCACACGTTTAACACTACAGTATTATCCTGCCAACAACGAGTTCTACAAAACAATCACTAATAAGCAGTCACCACATATCACACCTTTAGTTCTGATTCACGTTACCATAATCCCAACCACGACTAAAACAATAATCAGCTAATATTACACCACAAAAAATGCAGCAATAAGGACAGTAACTACAACAACCCTCAGGCACTAAACCATCCTCATCATATGATGCCAAACAACATAAGCTGAGAATCACGTCACCGTTATCACTGTCACCCTCAAGCATGCACTATGTAAATGGATAACTGCAGCTACCACTACCAACAACAACAGCACACCACATATTCTACCACCAAACACACTGCATATATACATTCCATTACCATGACACGAAGTTCATATAACTACGATTATGATAACTTCAATACAGAACACTACCAAAACAGCGCAGGATATCAAAGCGCCCTCAACACCAGAGTATATAAAGGCAACCACCACGACCTTACAACCATCACAACAACAATAATGTTATTGCAACTACAACTATCAATATTTTTAGTACTACTCACTGAGCTCTGTATGAACATATGTTCATACAGAGCTCAGTGGTACTACTACTACTATTACATTTATTCATATTACTAGCTGCACCACCTTTTCTGAACATCACAACAACACTACTCAGAAAGCATACAGTACATATATTTGGCCCGAAAGAAAATATACATATTATTCTCTATTTGTCTAAGTGCAAGGCCTTTCTCCTTTGTTTACGGTTCGCTACTCCCAGATGCTTTTGTCATCCTACATATAATTCTTCATTACTAAAATTGATATGTTCGGGCCTGTAAAAAGAAAGTATACACATATCCTTGACATTAGTGATATTGATATATAATACATGTCCGATAAAAGAAAAATATAAACCGCAGGTTGTGAGGTCAGGCGTGGAGGTGAGTCGCTGTTTGGAGAAGAGGAAAATGCCAGTCAATATCCTGCTGGTGCTTCCCTCCTGCCCGCGATGAATATAGGATTTCGATACAGAGTGAGTGGTGAGGAAAGCAGCTCATTCCAGTAGGTGCGGAAGCGGTGCGGTGTAATAAAATGGAAAGCAATACCGATATTATTATTAATTATTATTCTGCCTGCCCCGATTCTCCACGCTCTTTGCGAAAAATAGGATACAGAAAAATGCATTCCATGATTCCTAAGTTAATTGTTAATTACTGGGGACTCATATTAGAAGATGGATAAATGCGTTAATGACACTTTAATCTGCGTATACACTATTTTAATATCCCATATTCAAAGAGGATGATTTCTATATACAACGACTTTAGCTTTCCACACAATTCGCAACAATATTTGAATGAGTCAGTATCTAAGTTCTCTCTCTCTCTCTCTCTCTCTCTCTCTCTCTCTCTCTCTCTCTCTCTCTCTCTCTCTCTCTCTCTCTCTCTCTCTCTCTCTCTCTCTCTCTCTCTCTCTCTCTCTCTCTCTCTCTCTCTCTCTCTCTCTCTCAGTTATTTCACAAGGACAGAGTACAGAGTAAGCAGACGAGGTGGAGGAGTTGCGCTTTATGCAAGAGATACATTGCAGTGTTGTGTTAATAATGTTATAAAAACAAATGACAGCATAGAGTCTATATGGATAGAGGTTACGAAGGGAACTGGGAAAATGGTTTTGGGTGTAGTGTATACTGTATAGGCCTCCAAACTTATGTAAAGAGGATTCAGCTCCTATATGGCAAGAAATAAACAAGGCTTGCAGATATAATCGACTATGCGTGGTGGGAGATTTTAATCTTAGGAATATGGACTGGGATTTAATTATAGGAGACAGCGACGCAGATGAATTGTTAAATATAATCCAGGATAATTTCCTAAGCCAAGCAATCAAGGAGCCTACTAGAGGAGATAATATTCTAGATGTATTACTGACAAACAGGGAAGATTTAGTTACAGATGTGCAGGTTGGTGGGAATTTAGATAATAGTGGTCATTATGAAATCAGATTTTGCTTAAAATGGGAAGTTGGAAAATTAAGTGTCAACAAACAAAGAATACCTAATTTCAGAAAGGCCAATTATGCAGGATTAAGAAAACACATGGAGGGGATTAAAAAGGGGTGTGGAATGGAGGGGAAGAAAGGTTCCAAGGTTAATGCGGTTAAGGGCAGGGCGTTTACAGCTGGAAAGGCCAATTATGAAGGATTAGGTAGACACCTGGTGGAGATTAGCTGGGTGGGTGGGATAGAGGGTAAGGAAGGTCCCAAGATTAGTGCGGCAGCAGCTGGAAAGGCCAATTATACAGGATTAGAAAGACACCTGAAGTGATTAACGATGGGAGCAGGGTAAAGGAATGTTTCAAGGTCAGAGCAGATAGAGTTGAAAGTGAGGTCGGGGCCGAGGGGGATTATACCTTATTTGTAAGGAATTTAATTGATGGACAGAAAAAAAATATTCCTTATAAAGTTGAAGTTATAGGGAAATAAGGTCAAGAAAGAGTGACCCAAAATGGATGACCACTAGTTTAAAACACAACATTGGAGTAAAAAGAAACATGTATTTAAGATTCATGGCAGGACAGGTAAGCAAAGAACAGTTTACGTGATGGCGAGGCCAGTGAAGAAATTATCTCGAGTAGCTAAAAACAATTATGATATTAAAGTAGCAGGACAGGCGAAAAGTAACCCTAAGGGGTTCTATCAAGTATATAAAACAAAGACAAGGGAATTAGTGGGGCCGTTAAGGTCAGGACAGGATGAGGTCTTAAATACGGACGAAGATATGTGTAAAAGTCTAAATGATTATTTCTTAAGTGTTTTTACTGAGGAGGATACACAGAAAATACCTGAAAGTGAACAGATATTCAAAGGAAGCGATGAGGAAAAACTCAAAGATATTGTGATAACTAGGGAAATGGTGGAAGAGGGTATAGATAATATGAAGAATTTAAAATCACCAGGACCAGATGAAGTGTATCCCAGGGTATTAAAGGAATGCAAGGAGGTTGTTAGTGAGTCGTTAGTGCACATTTTTAGGAAATCGGTTGAGATAGGCGATGTGCCATTATTGTGGAGGAAAGGAAATGTTGTTCCCATATTTAAGAAGGGAGACAGAGGAAGGACAAAAGTCAAATTATCGACCCGTAAGTCTAACGTCAGTGGTAGGTAAATTATTGGAATCTATTATTGCAAAAAACATTTGAGAGCACTTAGATAAACATAGTTTGATAAATGATTCACAACATGGATTCACCAAGGGTAGGTCATGTCTCACCAATTTATTGAGTTTTTATAGGAAAGTTTATGAGACGGCAGATAATGATAAGGATTATGATATAATATATCTGGACTTTAGTAAGGCATTTGACAAAGTACCACACGAGAGACTCTTAAATAAGGTTAAGGCTCATGGAATAGATGGGAAGGTTCTTCATTGGATCAGAGCTTGGCTAAGTAATAGACAACAAAGAGTTACAATTAATGGTTCTAAATCTGAATGGGGGCAGGTAACGAGTGGAGTTCCACAAGGGTCTGTTTTGGGTCCATTACTATTTTTTATTTACATCAACGACTTGGATAGTGGGATTAGCAGTGATATCAGCAAGTTTGCTGATGATACTAAGGTAGGTAGGATTATTGGATCACAGTCTGATGTAAACATACTGCAGGGAGACTTAGATAAACTTAATGAGTGGGCAGTCAGATGGCAGATGGAATTTAATATTAATAAGTGCAGCGTTATGAATGTTGGTAGAAAAAACCCTGGTAATAGATACACCATACGCAATGTATCGCTGAAAAGATCAGAAGGTGAAAAAGATCTTGGAGTGAGGGTGAGCCCAGACCTCCGACCTAGGAAACAATGTATTGAGGCTAGAAATAGAGCTAATAGAGTGTTAGGATTCATTACCAGAAGTGTTAAAAGTAGAAGTGCGGAAGTTATTCTAAAGTTTTATGTGGCTCTAATCAGGCCTTACCTAGACTATGCGGTTCAGTTTTGGTCTCCATATTACAGGATGGATATAGCCTTGTTAGAAACAGTGCAGAGAAGCATGACCAAAATGATACAAGGGATGCGTAACTTTAGTTATGCGAAGAGATTGAAGTTATTAAAGTTACACTCACTAGAGAGACGCAGAGTAAGGGGCGATCTGATACAAGTTTTTAAGTGGATAAAGGAATTTAATAAAGGAGAGGTAGGAAAAGCTCTTACGGCTTTTAACCAGGGTAGAACAAAAAGTAATGGATTCAAGCTGGAAAAGCGTAGATTTAGAAAGGAAATAGGGAAAAACTGGTTCACAAATAGGGTGGTGAATGAATGGAATGGACTCGGTAGACAGGTAGTTAGTGCGGAGTCATTAGGAAGCTTTAAAGAGGGGCTGGATAGGTTCATGGATGGGGATGAAAGGTGGATGTAGGTAGTGTTAGGTGACAGGAACTACCACGTGTAGGCCTTGCGGCCTCTTGTAGCTTCCTTATTTTTATGTTCTTATGTTTTTATGTTCTCTCTCTTCTCTCATGACAGGACTCACGTGTCTTCGGCCTCTTGATGCTTCCTTCATTTTATGTTCTCTTTTTTATGTCTCTTCTCTCTCTCTCTCTCTCTCTCTCTCTCTCTCTCTCTCTCTCTCTCACGTCTCTCTCTCTCTCTCTCTCTCTCTCTCTCTCTCTCTCTCTCTCTCTCTCTCTCTCTCTCTCTCTCTCTTTTTCGGACAGCAATAACTACGTAGATATCATTAAATGCAGCATTTAACATCCCAACTATATTTTTGCGCGCACACACACACGCGCACACACAAAAAAAACGCATAAAAACAAGCACACAAAATACTTCTCACCAAACACAATCGCAAGCACATCCGTAAAACCCTCACTAAAGTTGCTTCAATGATGAAACACCACGTTAGCCAACACCTTCAAAGGGTAGAAAAAAAATGATAATTGAATACGCAGGCAAACAAAACGTTTCATCAGCAGTGTGTCGAACAATATTTGGGAGTCAATATTGCAGGCCAGTAAATACCTGCCTACCTCAAACGAGACAGATGAGAGGCAGGAAGGCGAGAGACCGAGGTGGTTGGAGCAATACTGCATCGACTTAACTGTTGCCAAGAAACATAATATACGTTTGTCGGTGATCATGTCAGAGAAGTAGAGAGAAGGGATGGGTACATACGAAACAGAGGAATGTTTTACAAGGGCAAAGTAGCTAAAGCATAATATGAAGAAGATATAGCTGCATGCCTTTCTCACTGAAGGAAAACATAAATCTGAATGAGACCCAGTGACCTGGACTAGCTATTAAAGAGGAGAGGACTCTGAGTCTGAGTTTTTACGTATGGAGAGAAGGAGAAAAGATTGCAATAAAGAGGAGGAAGAGAGCGGTGAAGAGGAAGAATCGTCTATGGAATGAGATATAAAAAGGTGATGTTGGTGCCTCATAGGAATGACAGGCAGAGACGAGGTAAAGGGATTCCACCAAAAAAATAAAATAAAGGAAATATGCTCTGGGGATCCAGACAGGTGCTTGGCGCTGCTTGTAGGTACTTAAGTTAACGGTACGACCTCTGCTAAAAACTTTGGTACCATAAAAATTGTTTAGTGCATGTAAATAAATAATGAAAAAATAATCTGCGCCTCATTTCACCACCATTTTCAACACACATGCCCCATTATAACTAGCGATCTGGCAAGAAAACGAGGGACGGTGGCCAAAACTCGAGGGAAAAGAAAATGGAACAAGCAGAAAACGGATGTAATAGATGTCGAGATACATACACAGGGTAGACGTGGGTGGCGAGTTCCCCTTCGTATATTAAAAGTTTTGATGGTAATATCGCCCACTGCCCATCGTCCTCTTCTCTCACCACATCCCATCCCTCCCCTCACTCCCAACACATCCTCCATCTCATAATCCTGCCTTTGCCCATCCAACGCTCTCTTTTCTCTTACGGCCATCTAATCCCCCACCCCATCCCTTTCCTATCCCCTCCTCCTTCCTGCTGTGATTGATGACCTCACCCAGACAAAGAAAGAGCAGACCACCCTCAGAAGAAGAGGACAGAGTGTTTGAAAGACTGAACTAGATGGCTAGAGGAAGAGTAGAAAGGGCGAAGGAAGAATAGGAACGAGGTAGACGACGAAGAGATAAATGTTACCTCTAAGAAAACCATTAAACGCCAAATTAAAATAGTGTCTACACGCAAGCATGAATATATATATATATATATATATATATATATATATATATATATATATATATATATATATATATACAGAGAGAGGAGAGAGAGAGAGAGAGAGAGAGGAGAGGGAGAGAGAGAGAGAGAGAGAAGAGGAGAGAGAGAGAGAGAGAGAGAGAGAGAGAGAGAGAGAGAGAGAGAGAGAGAGGAGAGAGAGAGAGAGAGAGAGAGAAGAGAGAGAGAGAGAGACAGATTTATATATTATATATATATAAATATATATATATACAATACATATATATACATATATATTAGGGTACGCCGTATAACAAAAATTCTTTTTCTCAACTTTAACATGCCAATTTCGTATGTAAAATGGAATTCTAAGACGATTTTATCTCTATCCATTTTTGCATTTGAGCAATTCTTACTATGTAAAATCGCACTTTTATATTGCACCCTTATCGAATAATGCTTAAATAAGTACGCAGTGTCCGGTTGATCCTGTGTATTGCATCATGCACCAATATTAGTTCCAAATGACTAGCGTGGTAAGCTCTTTCTGATCAGTTGGTTCATCAGGCACTACATCACAGTG
>JACEEZ010003079.1:107500-120184 GCA_016584305.1 Chionoecetes opilio
GAATAACAAGGCTTGCAGATATAAGCGACTTGCGTGTGGAGATTTAATCTTAGGAATATGGACTGGGATTTAAATGATAGGCGACAGCGACGCAATGAATTGTAATATAATCCAGGATAATTTCCTACGCCAAGCAATTCAAGGAGCCTACTCTATAAGGAGCTAATATTTCTAGATGTATTACTGACAAACAGGGCAGATTAGTTTACAGATGTGCAGGTGGTGGGAATTTAGATAATAGTGGTCATTAGAAATCAGATTTTGCTTAAATGGGGAAGTTGGAAAATTAAGTGTCAACAAACAGAATCTAATTTCAGAAAGGCCCATTATGCAGGATTAAGAAAACTACATTGGACGTGGGATTAAAAGGGTGTGGAATGGAGGGATAGAAAGTTCCCAAGGTAATGAATGCGGTTCAGGCAGGGGCGTTTACAGCTGGAAAGGCCCAATTATAGATTATGTAGACCACTTGTGGAGATTGACTGTGGTGGGTGGATAGAGGTTAGAGGAAGGTTCCCAAGATTAGTGGGCAGCAGCTGAAAGGGCAATTATAAACCAGGATTAGAAAGACACTGAAGTTGCTTTAACGTGGGAGCAGGGTAATAGAATGTTTCAATGTCAAGCATATAGAGTTTGAAAGTGGTCGGGGCCGAGGGTGGATTATTTATAACTTATTTGTAATGGAATTTAATTGATTGGACAGAAAAAAATATTCCTTCTAAAGGTTGAAGTTATAGGGAAATAAGGTCAAAAAAGAGTGACCCAAAATGGATGACACTAGTTTATAACCAACATTGAGTAAAAAGAAACATGTTTTAGATTCATGGCAGGACAGGTAGCAAAGGACAGTTTACGTGATGGCGAGCCAGTGAAGAAAATTATCTCGAGTAGCTAAAAAACAATTATTATATTAAAGTATGCAGGGACGGCGAAAAGTAAACGCCTAAGGTTTTCTATCAAGTATCTAAACACAAAGACAAGGGAATTAGTGGGGGCCGTTAAGGTCAGGACAGGATGATGTCTTAAATCCGGACGAAGATAGTGTAAAAGTCTAAGATGATTATTTCTTAAAGTGGTTTTTTACTGGAGGAGGATACACAGTAAAATACTAAGTGCACAGAATATTCAAGAAAGTAAGTCGATGAGGAAAAACTCAAAGATTTGTGATAACTGGGAAATGGTGTAAGAGGGTATAGATAATAATACTATGAGAGTTAAAATCACCAGGACCAGATAAGTGTAGCCCCAGGGTATTAAAGGAATGCAAGGGGTTGTAGTGGTCGTTAGTGCAACATTTTTAGGAATCGTTTTAGATAGGCGATGGCCAATTATTGTGGAGGTCAACAGAAATGTTGTTCTCATATTAAGAAGGGAGACAGAGGAGAGACACAAAGTCAAATTTCGACCCGTAAGTCTAACGTCAGTGGTAGGTAGATTATTGAATCTATTATTGCAAAAACATTTTTGAGAGCACTTAGTAAACATGTGTGATAAATGGTTCCCAACATTGGATTCACCAAGGGTAGTCCATTCTCACCAATTTATTGAGTTTTTTAGGAAAGTTTATGAGACGGCAGATAATGATAAGGATTATGATATTAATATATCTGGACTTAGTAAGGCATTGTTGACAAAGTACCACACGAGAACTCTTCAATAAGGTTAATGCTCATGGAATCGATGGTAAGGTTATTCATTGGATCAGAGCTTGGCTAAGTAATAGCACCAAAGAGTTTACAATTAATGGTTTCTAATCTGAAGTGGGGGCAGGTTAACGAGTGGAGTTCCACAATGGTCTGTTTTGGGTCCTATTACTATTTTTTATTTTACATCAACGACTTGGATAGTGGATTAGCAGTGATATCAGCAGTTTGCTGATGATACTGGAGGTAGGTAGGATTATTGGGATCACAGTCTTGATGTAAACATACTGCAGGGCGACTTAGATAAACTTAATGAGTGGGCAGTCAGATGGCAGATGGAATTTTAAATATTAATAAGTGCAAGCGTTATGAATTTGGTAGAAAAACCCTGTAATAGATACACATATCGCAATGTATCCTGAAAAATTCAGAAGGCGAAAGAAGATCTTTGGAGTTGAGTGTTAGCCCAGACCTCGACCATAGGAAACACTGTATTAGCGGCTAGAAATAGCGCTAATATAGTGTTAATATTCATTACAGAAGTTTAGTACAAGTAGAAGTGCGGAGTTATTCTAAGTTTTATGTGGCTCTAATCAGGCCTGCCTAGACTATGCGGTTCGTTTGTCTTCCATATTACATGTGCTAGAGCCTTGTTTTAGAAACAGTGCAGATAAGCATGACCAAATGATACAAGGGATCGTAACTAGTTTATGCGAGAGATTGAAGTTATTAAAGTTAACACTCACTAAGAGACGCAGAGTAAGGGGCGATCTGATAACAAGTTTTTAAGTGGATAACGGAAATTTAATAAGGACGAGTAGGAAAAGCTCTTACGGCTTTTTAACCAGGGTAGAAACAAAAAGTAATGGAGTCAAGCTGGAAAAAGCTAGATTAGAAAGGAAATAGGGAAAAACTGGTTCACAAATAGGGTGTGAATGAATGAATGGACTCAGTAGACAGGTAAGTAGTGCGGAGTCATTAGGAGCTTAAAAGAGGGTGCTGGATAGTTTTTCATGGGATGGGGAGAAAAGGTGGATGTAGGTAGTGGTGCGGTGACAGGAACTACCACGTGTAGTCCTTTGCGGCTCTTGTAGCTTCCTTATTTTATGTCGTTATGTTTTTATTGTTCTCCTCTCTATCTCTCGTCTCTCTCTCTCCTCCTCTCTCGCTCCTCCTCTCTCCTCTCTCTTCTCTCTCTCTCTCTCTCATCTTCTCCTCATCTCCAACACTCTGCTCTCCTCTCTCTCTCATCATCTCTCCGTCTCTCTCTCTCTCATCTTTTTTGAGGGGGGGGGGGACAGCAATAACTACGTAATTCATTATGCAGCATTTACATCCCAACTAATTTTTTGCGCGCACTACCACACGCGACCCCAAAAAACGCATAAAAACAAGCACACAAAATACTTCTCACCAAACACCATCGCAGCCATCCGTACAAAACCCTCACTAAAGTTGCTTCATTGATGAAACACCACGTTCGCCTAACGAAACCTTCAAAGGGTAGAAAAAAAAATGGTAATTGCAATACGCAGGCAACAAAACGTTTCATCAGCAGTGTGTCGAACAATATTTTTGGGAGTTCAATATTGTCAGGCCATAAAATACCTGCCTACCTCAACGAGAACAGATGAGAGGCAGGAAGGTGCGAGAGTGACCGGAGTGGTTGAGCATACTGCATTCGACTTAACTGTGTGCCAAGAAACATAATATACTGTTGTCGGGTGATCAATGTCAGATTGAAGTGAGAGAAGGATGGGTACATACGAAACAGAGGAATGTTTTACAAGGCAAAAGTACTAAAGCTAATATGAAGAGAATATAGCGACTGCCTTTCTTCACTGAGGTAAACATAAATCTGATGAGACCCATGACCTGGAACTAGCTATTAAGAGGAGGGACTCTGAGTCGAGTGTTTTTTTAACTATGGAAGAGAAGGAAGAAAAGATTGCAATAAGAGGAGGAGAGAGCGGTGAAGAGAAGAATCGTCTATGGGAATGAGAATATAAAAAGGTGATGTTGGTGCCTCCATAGGAATGACAGTCAAGACGAGGTAAGGGATTCACCAAAAAAATAAATAAATGAAGTATCTCTGGGGATCACATACAGGGTGCTTTGCGCTGCTTGTAGGTACTAAGTTAACGGTAACGACCTCTGCTAAAAACTTGGTAACCATAAATTGTTTAGTGCATGTTAAATAAAAAATGAAAATAAGCTGCCTCATTTCACCACCATTTTTCAACATCACATGCCCCATTAAAATAGCGATCTGGCAAGAAAACGAGGGACTGTGCCAAAACTCGAGGGAAAAAAAATGGCAAGCAGAAAACGGATGTAATAGATGTCGAGATCACATACACAGGTAGACGTGGGTGGCGAGTTTCCCGTGCGTATATTAAAAAGTTTTGTTGGTAAATATCGCCCACTGCCCATCGTTCCTCTTCTCTCACCACATCCCATCCCTCCCCCTCACTTCTATCACTCCCAACACATCCTCCATCTCATAATCCTGCTAAATTCCATCCAACCTCGCTTTTCTCTCTTACGGCAATCTAATCCCCCACGCCCATCCTTTCCTTATCCCCTCCTCCTTCCGCTGTGATTGCATGACCTCACCCAGACAAAGAAAGAGCCGACCACCCTCAGAAGAAGAGACCAGAGTGTTTTGAAAGACTGACCTAGATGGCTAGCGGAAGAGGTAGAAAAAGGGCGAAGGAAGAATAGGTACGAGGTAAGTACGAACGATAGATAAATGTTACTCTAAGAAAACCATTAACGCCAAATTAAAATTAGTGGTCTACACTCAAGCATGGAAATATATATATATATATATATATAATATATTATAGTATATTATATACATATATATATATTATATACGAGTAGAGAGAGGAGAGAAGAGAGAAGAGAGAGAGAGAGAGAGAAGAGAGAGGAGAGAGAGATAGAGACAGATAGAGGAGAGATAGGAGCAGAGAGAGAGAGAGAGAGAGAGAGAGAGAGAGATAGAGAGAGAGAGAGAGACAGATTTATTTATTATATATATTTAAATTATATATATACAATGTCATTATATATACAGATATATTAGGGCTCACGCCGTTAACAAAATCTTTTTCTCAACTTTAACCATGCCAATTTCGTATAGTAAAATGGAATTCTAAGACGATTTTATCTCTATCATTTTTGCATTTGATCACATTCTTACTATGTCACTTCGCATCTTTATATTGCCCCCTTATCGGGGGAATAACTGTCTTACATAAGTACCAGTGTCCGGTTGATCCTGTGTATTGCATCATGCTACCATATTAGTTCCAATGACTCGTGGGTAAGCTCTTTCTGATCAGTTGGTTCATCAGCACTACATCACAGTGTCACAGCCTCATACGTTGGCCTAGCACGTGTCCATCATGTCTTTCTTAGACATAAGCAGGGCATGGTCCCCGGTGTGGGTCCCCTAGCCCGATGAACCCGTCTCTTGCCTGCTGCCCCAAACCACTGCTGCCAGCAGCCTCTGTCACCTGCTTCACGACTCTTTCGGTGCTCTGAGCGTGGATAGAGAGCTCCGTAACATCGTACGGCTGACCAGGGATCTCGCTGATCTGATCCCTGTACGTGAAACAGGTGAATGTCCGTTCGTGCACCAGGTCAGCCTGCCAGCTGATCAGTGGTCTGAAAGCTGGTTGTGCTGACAAGTTCCGCTTTGGTAAGTGATTGCGAGGTCTTACACTGTGTCCCCATACTCTCTCGGCCAGCCCTCAGCTTTCAAAATCTGGTCACGGCGCACTGCGGGTCGTCCTCACTCTGACTCGCCATCAGACGGGGGAGAGGAGACACATTCTGAGTGTACGAGCCCATGCTCCTGTCCCGCCACGTAGAAAGGTCACATGCTATGTGTAACCTTCTTGGTGCCATGACCTCATCACTCTGTATCTGCGTGAAGTATGTGCTTGGGGAGCCGTCCTCTAGTCTGTGGGGAACCTGATGTCGTAGTAAGTTTGAAGTACACCTGCCGGCAGTATTGACTAGGATTTCCCAGGGTGTTCAGTTCTTTGCCATCCAGTCCATGCCTTTATGTCCACATGTACAGCGAGCGACTGGGCTGTGGTGACCACCTCTGGATTGGGGACACCTTGCCACACTTGGATCTCCTGCAGGCTCGACTGGAGACCCCCGCTTCACCGCCTGGACCAGCTGGTAGGAGACCTGCTGGTCCATGTACCTGTGACCAGGATATACTCCGGTATCTCCGGGTGAGATCTTCACCGTTGGCACTCTCTGAACTCTGGCGTTGTAATCTGGATATCATATCACGCGGACAGCAGACTGCACACTGGACCGCGTGAAGCCAGTGGATCAGATGAGTAGGGCCCGTCGCTGCTGGTGATAAGGTGCGCAGGGGCAACTCGTTTGTGGTGCAACACGCATATACTCCAGAAGAGCTTGCGTCCCAGCATCGCTTCTCCAAATGGGCGTGAGTACCACCCCTTCCCACACCCGTGTTGGCCCTAGTTGAGGTCACCTTGCGGTACGATCAGTGATCGGACGGGTGGAGTCGTATGTCAACCAGCAATCAATAGAGATCCTGAGCCACCTTGACGCAGGCTTCTCTAGTGAGCAATGGCACCGTCCTCATGGTACAAAGTGCAAAGGTACCTTCCAATGGCTCTCTCTGTCCCTGACGGACATGCTCCTCCCTGATCAACCCTTGGGTGCAGTTTTCCCATAGCTGTCGGGCAACCATCGGCCCTGGTCTTGTCCTTCCTCCTATCGTAAACCAATCCGAACTATTTGGTCCCCTGGTTAGGGTACGCCCGTATAACAAAAATTCTTTTTCTCACACTTTGGCATGCGATTTCCTATGTAAATGGAATTGTAATTACTATGTTATCTCTTTCCCATTTTTGCAGTTGAGCAATTCTACTATGGCAAAATCGCACTTTAAGCTATGTTTTGCATATAAATTAAAGTCCATTTTGCATAGCAGGAAGTACTTCAACCAAAAGTTGAAGTGAAAATCACCCTTTAAATTCATTTTACATAAGAAAACACCCTGCCAAATTCGAAATATCTATATTTCACTTTTCATTGGACCTAACGGCGTACCCTATATATATATACGTATATATATATACATATATATATACATATATATATATATTATATTATATATATATATATATATTAATATTGATATATCTATATGTATATCTAGATAGATAATAGATCTATGCATATATATATAATGCATATATATATATATATATATATCTATATATATATATATATATATATATATATATATAATATATATATTAGATAGAGAATAGATATAGAGATATATGCATATTTATACTATATATTATATATAATATATATATATATAACTCATATATATAATATAATAAGTATATATATATATAATATATATCTCTCTAATAATCTATATATATATATCGTAAGATAGAGTATCGATACTAAGATATATGCTATATATATATATATATATATCTATATACTATATATATATAGATATCTACTATATATAATATATATATCTATTTTATAGCTATATTATATACTATAATTTATATCTCTCATCTATAAATACTCTCTCTATATATCATTTCTCATACCTATATAATTCTATATACTCAGATAGATATGTAGATATATGCATATATATATATTTTATATACATTATATATATACTATAATATAGATATGTAGATACTATGCATATATATATGTATCTATCTAACATATCTATCTCTCTCTCTATCATATATGTTTCTATATATCTATCCGTACTCTATACTATATCTCTCTCTCTATATCTATATATATATATAATATATATTTAGATATATAGTCTATATATATATCTCTATATATATATATATATATAAATCTATATATCTATCATATATATATATCATATCTTATATATATATATCATATATATCTACATATATTAGTCTCTCTCTATACTTTATATCACATCTATAAACCTCGCTCTAGGTATATGCATATATAGCTGTATATATATCATATCTACATATATATCTATATCTGTCTATATACATCTACTGTCTAATACTATTATATCTCTCTATATATCTATCTCTCATATCCATCATCTGTATCTCTCTTCTCTACTCTCTCTGCTCTATATATCTATCTATATCTATTGTCTTATCTTATGTGTATATTATCTATATCTATAATATTATATATATACATCATCATATCTACACTATTCTCTATATATATATCTGCCTAACCTCTCTATATCTCTATATTCCTATATCGTCCTCTTTCTCTCGTCTCTTCTCTCTTACTCTCATGTATACATCTATATCATATATATTCATAATGTATATGTCTAATATATGTATTCTGTGACTGAGAGTGCTGTGAAGTGTGGGCAGGTGGTATCCAGCTTCTTTCCTGTGGGAATACAGGAGTGAGTCAAGGGTTCGTCTTGCCCCATCACGTTTGAGAAACGCTGTATGGACCTGGGTATTTGGACAAGTTTTGTAGATACAAGTGATGTGGAGCATCCGTCGGCAACACCAAGATCACTTATCTTGTTTCTGCCGATGATGCAGTAATCTTTGCTGAGTCGCTGGAGGTCCTGGTATATTGGCCTCGAGGCGCTGCACGAGGAGCAGCCTTTGGGACTTGAGTCTCCTGGTAAGACCAAGGTCCAGGTATTTGGGACTTACTAGATGAAGCAGTACAGTCTGGTTCATGCGTGTTGGCGAGGACATTGAATCTTGGAAAAGTTTTACATACCTTGGTAGCGCAGTCCATAATGACGGCGGTCACTTCCATACGTCTTACGACTGATTGGCATAGCCCACGGTTTTGTTTATAGGACTCGCTCACGGGAGTATTTGGCGGTGTCGGTACCTGGGCAGGGGACAAAGATCCGGATCTTCAGTCGTTTGTGATCCTGTCTACTCTACGGTTTGTGAGACATGGACACTAAATAGTGACTTGAGAGACATCAATGCCCTTTGGTAATAGTGGCTTTCGCAGAATCATGGTAATCGCTGGATGATACGTGTCAAATCAGCGATTTCAGCCTTGAACTGTGAATCGAGGGCCTATTACCGCTGCATAGTCCGTTCATCGCCAACTTGAGGGGGGGGGGGCTATAGGGGCATGTGGCATACGCTACCCTGAAACGATCCCTTCCATCGGGTTTGGATCTGTAAGAGCAATCCCGGCGTGGAGAGGCCCAAGGGGCCGCCACAAGGCTCGTGGCTTGGGCAGTTGATGTTTTTTGTCGAGAGCTGCTTGGGATGGGAAAGGAGCCTGCATGGGAACTCGCCGTGGGTGACCCCGGAGTGGCGTCGTAGGGTGGGCGAAGCGACGAGCCCCCCGGCGTAATGCCCCCCACTGCCAATGATGGATTGATAATTATAATATTATATATATATATACATATATATATATATATAACATATAATATAATATATAATACTATATAGATACCTATATATATATATAATATATAATATATATATACCATAATATAAGTATATATATTATACAATTATATGTATATTATATATATATATATATATATATATATATATATATATATACATATGTATATACATATATATATATATATATATATATATATATATATAGATATATATATATATACATTATTATAATGTCTACAATATATATATATACATATATAGTATATATAAATTATAGCATATATATATATATATATATATTATGATATATATATATATAATCTAATATATATATATTAATTAGAATATATTATATGTATATATATGTATATATATATATATATATATATACATATGTATAACATCATATATTATATTATATATCTAGTTATTATATACATATATATATATAATATTATATATATATATACATATATATGATACATATATATATACATATATAATACATATACTAGCTACATATTATATATATATTATATATCTATCCTATGATTATAGCATATAAAGCTCTATATATCTGTAGATATATAATAATATATATAATATATATATATATACATATATATATAATATATATATAATTGTATATATATATATATATATATACATCTTTATATACATATATAATTATATATATATATACATATATATATTACATACTATATATAACATATATATATACATTATATATATACCTTTATATATACATTATAATATAATTACTCTATAGAATACATATAGATATATATATATATCCCTACTATATATATCTATCTATATACTACTATATAATATCTCTCTCTATATCAGTCTATCATATATTCTAGCTTATATCCATATTATACATATATATATATATGCATAGATAGTCTCTATAATATAATATATACAATATATATATCCATAGATCTATACATATATATATATATATTCTATATATATATATCTATCTATATCTCTATTATGCTACTATTATATATATATATATATACATAGCCCTATATATAACATTACATTAATATATTATATATATATAGAATATATATCTAGATATATATATATATATAACTCATATATAAATATATATATCTATATATATATATATCTATTCTCTATCTATATATATATATATATCTCTATCATATATATTATAGTCTATATATATATATCTATATTATATATATATAGTCAATTCCTGCTGCGTTGTACGCACTATTTTTTTGGCGTGTAATGTTTTTTTAAACCGTACCATTTATCTCTTATAATATTATATATATCTATTATTATATATATATATCTATACTAATAATCTATACTATATTATAAGTATCTATATTATATATCTAGATAATTAATATAATCTATATATTATATATATAATATATATATGTTATATTCTATATAATTTATATATATACGATATCATTATAATATATATACTCTATATATCTAATATCTATTAATATATATCTATATATATATAATATATAGATATTATATATATATATATATATATATATATAAATTAATTATATAATATATATATATAATATATATATTATATATATATATATAATTATATATATATAATTATATAATATATATATATTATATATAATATCTCTATATACATTCTTATATATCTCTATATATTATATATATATAAATTATAATAATATAGATATATATATATATATCTAATATTATATAGTATATATTATATATTATATATATAATATATATATTTATATATACTATATTATCTATATATATATATATACTATGATATATATTTATATTAATATATATATCATCATCACATATATATAATATAGTATATATATCTAATATAGATATATATATATAGACTATATAGATATTATATATAATTGACACGCACACCACACGAGTCCGACTCGCGTGGAGAAGACCATGGGTGAATAACGCACACATAAACACACACATACGCACACACGCACGCACGTGCTCATGCGTGTATGTGTGTGTGTGTGTGTGTGTTTGGGGTGGGTTGTGTGTTGTGTGTGTGTGTTTGTGTATGTGTGTCATTCACCCATGGTCTTGTCCACGCTAGCTTGCTCGCGATCGCCAGTTTCAGCCTCCAGGAGCGAGCTTGGAGGTCATTATTACCGATCGTTGGGTAATGCTGGGACCGCACACACCACGCATCCCCATTCCCTTGCACAAGGGGGACAGTAAGCGCCCGAATTTGTCAGTGAAAAATCCCCGAGAGCAGTGAGAATTCGAACCGGTTAACCACAGAATAGCGCGCCAACGCTATACCCACTTGACCATCGTGTGTGTGTGTATGTGTGTGTGTGTGTGCGTGTGTGTGTGTGTGTGTGTGTGTGTGTGTCATTCACTCACTGCCTGATCACGCGCTGGGCACGCGATCTCCAGTTGTTACCTTCCCGAAATGAACTAATTGCATACCAAAAATTGCTCGTCTGTGTCGTACTGTTTGCTTGCCTTCGTCAGACTTAGACGCCTGATCTCCATATATGGACAACTAGCCAAGAAATGGTATCAGAAATTCCCTACCACATCATTTAGGTGTCAATCATGGTTATCAAACAAAGGTGACATGAGAGTAATACATCTACAAATTCAGTGATAATACTGCTTGTATTAACATTTCATCCTCATCTGTGCGTTATTATTAGAGTCTTGCGTATCTACCTGTATTTTAGATACCACCATGTCTTTCATGACTCATACCCAGCTACCAATAAGGTGTTTCATTCCTACCCTTCCTCCTGTACTTCAATTGTTCTCTCACTGTCATATTACAGTAACGCCTCTGCGACCAACAGCTCTATGACTGCTATTGTTTCCCATACATAGCGTCTCTTTACTATATGAAACCGTCCCTGCATCCGTCTCTTCCTCTCCCTCTTTCCATAAATCGTGAACGCACCTCATTCGTCTTCTCGTATCAATTCCCTCGTGTAATAATATACCGCATCCCCTTCCCATCAAGGATCCTACAATTTTGCTTTTTAGTTTTGTCCAGACCACTTTTAACACTATTCCGTCTGTGTTCTTATAGGCAGTGGTGCAGAAACAGGAGGTAAAAAAATTGATAAGGAAAAGAGAAGAAGTGCATGGTAATGAAGATGTTGAGGACAGGGTAGAAGAAGAGACACGACTGAAAAGAAAAGAAGGAAACGGTCCTTCCCTTGCTGACTGTTTCCTCGGAGACACACAAAAACACGTCCCCACGACATTTCTGGAGATATTTTTGGCCAAGATCAGTCGTGTGACCGATGATATTTTCCTGGACAGTGTCTGCCAGCTCTACCGCTGCCCTGGGCTTCGTAAACATGGAACCGTACTAATAAAAGCTATATTGAACATCGATGTTATTACCGTTGTTCGGTATTGGGGTTTATACAAATAAAAAATAAGGCATAACTTTGGTAGGGGGGCGATCTTGTTTTAAATTACCGTAAAATTATTACAAACAAAGCAATAAAACACCCCTCGCATAATTTTTTATTAAA
>JACEEZ010003080.1:0-2500 GCA_016584305.1 Chionoecetes opilio
ATGATTTGTTAACTATATATTTAGTTAATAAATAAAGTATATATATATATATATTAATATTATTATTATACTTTATATATATTATTATATAAATATATATATATATATATATATATATATATATATAATTATATATAATATATGAAATAATAATATATATATATATATATATATATATATATATATATATATATAATATATATTATATTTATATTACACAACACTTTTTTAAATTAGGATCGTTTTGCAATAGCAAAATATGTTATGTATTAGTTTCGAGTGCCTACAGTTCATATAAATAGTTTAATATTCTTCGTTTCCTTTATAGAAAACTGATAACTTTTGTGTTATAGCAAATTCTATATGCTGTTGAAATGTCATCAGTATTTTTCAGCAATTCAATAATATCATAGAATTTCGTCTATCATAGTATACAAGGAAAGCACAAAATTAGGTCACTTCTTGTCAGTGTGTTGTGTGTGTGTGTGTTGTGTGTGTGTTGTGTGTGTGTGGTGGTGTATGTTGTGTGGTGTGTGTGTGTGTGTGTGTGTGTGTGGGGTGTTGCGTGTTGTGTGTGTGTTGTGTGTGTGTGTGTGGTGTGTGTGTTGTGTTGGTGTGTGTGTGTGTGTGTGTGTTGTGTGTGGTGTGTGTGTGTGTGTGTTGTGTGCGTGTGTGTGTGTGTGTTGTGGTGTGTGGTGTTGTGTTGTGTGTGTGTGTGTGTGTGTTGTTGTGTGTGTGTGTGTTGTGTGTGTGTGGTGTGTGTGTGTGTGTGGGGTGTGTGTGTTGTGTGTGTTGTGGTGTGTGTGTGTGTGTTGTGTGTGTTGTGGGTGTGTGTGTGTTGGTGTGTTGTGGTGTGTTGTGGTGTGTTTGTGTGTGTGTTGTGTGTGTGTGTGTGTGTTGTGTGGTGTGTGGTGTTGTGTTGTGTGTGTGTGTGTGGTGTGCGTGTTGTGTTGTGGTGTGTGTTGTGTGTGGTGTGTGTGGTGTGTGTTGTGTGTGGTGGTTGTGTTTGTGGTGTGTGTGGTGTGTGTGTGTGCGCGCGTGATAGATTGACTTTTGAGTGATTGCTTGAGGGCGACTTAAGCGAGAATGTGTCGCTGGAGTGACTTGACAATAACCTGAGAATAATCGTAAAAAAAAAAAAAAAAACGTCATATGTAGTATGATAGTGATCCTGAGTGATAGTAGTCAGTGGCAGACACGCGTCAAGTGGACTCCGAGCTACATGTATATCAACCCGGGCCGGGGCAGGGGGGTAATCAAAAACTGATTTTTTTGCGAAAGGGTACGTGCAATGCTTATGGTTTTGAGTTCGGGGGAAAATACAAACTACTTTTTCTATATACAGATTTAGAAATGCTAGCCGTTTTCAAACCTTTCACACACACACCCCACATCCCACATCCACACCCACATAAAAAGGAGAGAGAGAGAGAGGGGAGAAGAAAAGAGAGAGAGAGAGGAGAGAGAAGAGGGGAAAGGAGAGAGAGAGAGAAGAGAGAGAGAGAGAGGGGGAAGGGGGAAGAGGGGAAGAAAAGAGAGAGAGAGAGAAAAAAAAAAAAATAAAAAGGGAAAAAGAAACAAAAAAACCAAAGAAAAAAAACTCTATATTTAGGAATGAAAATTTTTTTCAAAGAAAAAACTCGAAATTGATAAAGCAGATGACTTCAGGCAAATAAAAAGTATAAATTTATGAGGACGATCGTACTAGACGGGGTTTCAGGGTAAGAGGTTGTGGTGATGATAAAATTTTAATGATGATAACGGGAAAAATTTATAAAGTTAATAATGAACTTTTTAATAAAAAACAATGAAAATTATGATGGTAAGAAAAAGTCAGAGGTTTTTATACGTTGGTGCACAGTCAATGATGTATTTTCTCACAGGGGCGTGAAACTTTTAACACCCCTCCCTGTTACCCCTGCCCTTCGCCCCCCACCACCGTTAGGGCTCTCGCCCTGGGCATGACACGCTGAAGATTTGTGGGCGTAGGGTTAAACAGCGGCTGAAGACCCCCCGCGCCAACAATCAAAACATTACGGAGGTGTTCCCCCTTTGGGGTTTTTGTGATCCCGTTTCCCAATGGTAAAAAAGCGCCCTTTTTCGGCACTTGTTTGGTAAACTTGGCCCCGCTGTCGGCGGGAATATGGGGCCACTCAATGGTGGGGGAAAACCCAAAGCGGGGAAAAGCGATCACTCAATAGACACTTAAAAAGCTAGAAAAAAATAAATTATGCCCTAAAACCCTGACCAAAAAATATTTATCCGGATTTTTAAAATTTTTAAAAAATCAAGACTCTTAAAAAAAAAAAAAAATACACTTCTATACATTTCTCTCCCAAAATAGTTTTTAAAAACCCAAACCCACAAATAATAAAAAACAATTTTTAGTAAAAACTTTCTTTCATTTGTCCTCGATTTCCCCCCCCTGGGATACCTCTTTTAACCAACTTACCATGGTTTTTTAAACCCTTTTTTTAGGGTTTTCGAAACCCTTTGAGAT
>JACEEZ010003080.1:7500-52610 GCA_016584305.1 Chionoecetes opilio
TTTCTAGGCGCCGAAACTCTCCCCCCACCCCCAAATTTTTAAACCCAAACCCCATCCTCTATGGGTTTCATCTGCCTCTACATGCTGGAACAGTGGCGGAGAATACTAATGGTCATTGAAAAAAGGGGCCCGAAAATAACGCGAGGTAGGAAAAAAAACGCTTTTTGCGTGGAAAAAACCCCCCATAAATGAAAAAGGGCCCTAATATATTATATACTGCTGTTTAAACTCTATCATTTCTCTTAAACCCCATCCCCAGCTTAGGATCAAACGACTTTTTCCCGAGGGCGATTTACAGCCACACAAAAAAGGGAGGGGGACTCAAACCTTAAAACCCCCTGGGGCCGCGGTGGCGGGACGTGGCGAGGAAATGTGAAGCTTCAGACGGCGTTTTCCCGGGGGTGCACGGGCCCATCTGGAAATCTCATGCCATTTCGGTTTTAAATTTTACAATACTTTCAATCTTTGGGGGGCACCCCCCCACACAACCACACACACAAAAAAAATGAAAAAATCAAGCCCAAACACACAAAATAACGCTGGCTAAATGAAAAGGTTTGTAAGGCCCCAAGTATTTTTTTCTGTCAAACCTTTTTTGTTTTGCGGGTTTACGAGGTGAAAATAATTTTTCAAACTAGAGGCTTCTTTTCCCTTTTCAACCCCTATGACTGGATCCTCGCGAGTGGTATTTTGGGTAACCTTTAAAGGGTGCTGAACTCAAGACTAGAAATTTTAAAAAATCACGGTGTATCTTTTCTATTGTAAAAGGCTGAACGACCTAACATACTGACATGCTTTCTTTTTATTTGGGAACCTTTTCATCCCTTTGTAGCCTTTTGCAGTTGAACAAAAAAATGTTAATAGGGATATAATTTTTAAAAAACCCAATTTTTCTGTAATGTTAAATTTAAATAAAAGGCAAAAAAACATTTGGGAACCCCGCCCGAAAATTTTTTTTTTTTTATATAAGTGAAACCTGTTTATTAGCCCCCCCCTGTTTTCCCCCCGAGCACTCGCCAAACGATGGTTTGGTTTTTAAAGGGCAGGCCCTTGGGGTGTTCTTTTAGGCCCCCCGACGATTGCAGAAAGATTTTTGGGAAACCCGGCGGGAATCGAACTCAAACACTTTCAGGGGTAAACCCCTGGGTACCGCTTTTCCCAATCATACTTTCGGCGAGTGATTCGATGACAAAAATTTTATTCCCCCCTACTATTACTTTTCCCTTTTCGTTTTTTATTTTTCGATATTTTTAGCATAAGTTTTTTACTGTGTTTTTTGGGGGAAGCAAAATAACCCAAATAATTTTTTTATAATCATGAGTAAAAAATTTTTTTTGCCGCCAAGATTGCTGTGCCGCCAAGTGCCCCATCACCGCAGAAAAAAAAAAAATGAGTGAGTCCCCCTTTGAGCTTCCCCTTTTTTCGACTCGATTTTTTTTTTTTGGTTCTCTTTCTCCTTAGCCTTCCCTTTTTTTGGGTAATTAAGTCACTCATTTTTCATACTTGGCTTTTTAGGGCCCGGGTTTTTAGTACATGTTTTCTTTTTTTAAACCCCCGTGTTCTGCCCGATCCCCTAGGGTGTTTGTGTCTGTTTTTTTCCTTTTCATCTCTGTTGCGGCCATTGTTTATAGTCTATACATTCGTTTCTCCATCTCCCCTCCCCCCTCCCCCCCTCTGTCCCTCTGTTTTGTTTTATTCTAAATCTCTTTCATCGGGGATTTTTCCCCTTTTTTGCACGGGAGGGGGTTTTTTTTCTTTATTATTTTGTTTGGGGGTTTCTAAGGGGGTAAATTAAACACATTTTAAACCTCTTAGCTACGCTTTTCGAGTTTTGCCGAAGATTGTTTTTCGCCCGTAGGATATCTTTGTAACAATCTTATCAGTACTGTGAAAAGGGAAAAGCTTTTGATGCTTTTTACAATTTTGTAAAAATAAAGCCAAATTTTTTTACGTTTTGTATAAAAGGCAAAATTTTTTTCCCAAAAAAAGGGCACTGATTTAATTTCCCTATTTTCAAAAAATTATTTTCAATTTTTTTTTTAGGGGGTTTAGTTATTTAGGTCTATGGGCTACTCTGATGTTTATCTTATTTTTTCCCAAAAAGTACTTTTTTTCATTTTATGTGCTGAGGCTTCTAATTTTGCTATCCCAACATTAAAATTGTCTATATTTAATTTTATATATTTTAAAATCATAAAAAGGGGAAAAATTGTAAAAACGTTTAAAAACAAAAAAAAAACATTAAACCATTTAAAGAAATCATTTATCATCATTATTTATCGTCATCATCTTTTAAAAATTGCCTCTTTTTTTAGTTGATGGGTTTTTTACAGCGTTGGGAAAAGTGTGGAGTGTACACGAGGGCGCTGACAAAAGGGGCACAGAAACAAGTCTTTTTCACGTGACGCGTTTTCTTAGCCTCTTTTTTTAAAAATTTGGGTAAAAAACTTTTCACATTGAAATAAGGCACTTTTTATGAATACATTTTCAATTTCCCCTACACCGGTGAGGGCAGCTTCCTACCTCTGGCGAGTGGAATCATTACTTTTGAATTTCTACAAAAGTATTAAACTTTCCAAATTTTTTGTTAAGAAATTAATTTTCTCATGAATTTTTTTTTTGATATGTCCCAGTTAAAAGGGTTTTTCGGGCCTTTTAAAATTTTCAGGGGAACAGGAAAAAAAATGAGACAAACCAAAATGGTAGTCAGTTGCAAAGAATAAATACACAGGAGACCCCCTCCCCCCCCCCCCCATAATTGGGTTTCGCCCTGTAATGTAGCCTCAAAAAAGATTTTCTTTCTTTGGAGGGTGGGCCCGGGGAGCATTATGCCCTCAATTACACAGGTGAAAAAACTGTTGATTTTAAAAGTGAAATAAGGAAAAAAAAAAATTTGGCGAGTAAACAAAAACTCTGTAAAAAAACACTCCAAAAACGGCTGTTGGTCCCTTTCCCTTTTTGTTTTTAAAAATTCCCTGCTGTTGGGGGCTGGGAAGTTTTTCCGACACGCCCAAACAGGACCTTGATTTGTTTTTGTTTCCCCTTTCCGCGTTCAACCCCCCGTAGCTGCGCACACACCCAAAACGGCGTGCGGCCGTTTTTTCCGCAGTGCTGCCCCCTCACCGGGCACGGTGGCCCCCAAACCCCTACTCCGCCACAAAGAGCACTTTTAAAATTGAATCCCACCCCAAATGGGTAATTGAGACCCTTTTTACCCCCTGCTAAGGGGGACGAAAGGGCGCCACCCCCCCTCCCCCCCGGGGAACTACCGGGACCAAACGCACAACTCGCGATTATACTACCCCCGAGCCGAGCGCCTAATTTCCCTGACCCACCCAGTCCCCCGGGAGCACTTTAAAACATCACTGACGTGTTTGAAGCCGCTACAGACAGGGACGATTTTACTTTCCTTACTTAAGCTTTCCCCCTTAAGGGCTTAGCAGAAAATCCGCTTCAAGAACCTAATATTCTCTTTTTGGGAACACACAAAAACTTTTAAACTTTTCATACAAAATATAGTTTCCCCAATAAAGTATTTCCGGGAGCTGGTTTTCATTTTTGATTTTAGGCCCAAACAACTGCCCGGGAGAAGAAAAAGGGGCAAAAATTAGGCCCCTTCTATTACAATCTTTGCATTTAAAATATTTTGAGGAAAAAAATTGGGACTTGGTGACTCACTCCTTTTTAACCCCCTTTAGACCCAGAACGAATTTCCATTTTAATTTGGGGTTTTCCATAAAACGAATTTTTAAATGGGAATATAAAACAAAATTTTTTTAGATTTTTGGGCCTTTTTTGGGACCTTTTTCCACAACTAATTTGGTTTTATTCAGTTTCTTTTTCTAATTTTTTGGCTCGACAACATACGATTTTTTTTAACAAAAGGAAATATCTGGGCGTTTAAAGGGGGTTTAAATGCTATCGTCAGCCCCGTACGTTTCCATGTTAACAAGTAGGTGCCCGAGGCGCAATCCTCCCAAAAATGCTCGGAAATATATACCGGGGGCATGTATCCCCGTCCTGTAGCAAAAAAAAGCGCCCCACACACCGGGAAGTTCACTTGGGGCACACAAACCCCAAAATCATATGCAAATGGTGGTTTTTTGCAAAGGCACACGTAGCAAAGCAAAAACTAAGAGTCACAGCTTGGAAAAGGAAAAAGCGGTGGGGGGTCCCTCGGGGCCCCTAAAAAAGGGTGTTTTCATTGTGTAAGGGTTGTGCGGGGGGGAGTGTTATGTTGGGGGTGCAGTTTTGGGGTGCGGAGGAGGGGGGGGGAAAGGGAACGAGGGGCCCCGGTTTTCGCACGCAGCGGCCCCACTTTCAAAGCAGGGTCCCCTCCAAACCCGGTAAATTTACAGTCTCGTAAATTGTCACTCTTGATTCGTCGTAAAAGGGTAGTTCCCCTCCTCAGTGTCAGGGTTTTTGTGTTTGAGTAGCGGTTCGCTGTCAAGGGCGTCCTCGTCACCACGCCACACCTTTGTTGTAGTCCCCCCGGGAGCCCGGGTCGGTGAAACACCCCTTCCGCCACGGGGTTTACCCTCGTCCATCATGTCGTAAACACTGAGGGGGGTAGTGGGAGGGGGGTCTGGGGGGCGAGGGCGTAAGGGGGGGGGGAGTCGGGGAAGGGCGCGTGGGAGGGCTAGCAGGTCAAATGTTGGGGATGCAGGGGGGGACACAGGAAGGTGTTTGGGGATGGTGGTTGAAAGGGGAACACGGCGCAGCATCGGGGCCCGGGGCACGTGGGGCACCGCTTGGGTCGGGGGCGGGGGCTCGCTGACGCACCATTCCCCCCCGCAGCCTCAACGCCTGCCGGCCGCAACGTTTGCCCTTGGGAAGATTTGGGTTCGCTTTAAGGTGTAAAAAGAGGGAGTCATAGAGGGCGGGCTCCCTTCAGCGATACCTGGTCTTTTAGTCTCGATATGAAAGTACTAAATTGATGAGGGTGGGCATGAAAAAGAATGAGTGTTTTTTAATAATTTGGGGGATGAGACGCTCAAACCCAAAAAACATTTCCCCCTTTTTTTCATTAAATCAATCAAAAAAACCAAAGTGTGAAGGCAGGCCCTTAATCATGCTTTCATCTGTAAAACAAGAAATATTTTGGCCAAAAAAACAGGTATTAAATTTCCCATATTGTTTTGCCCAAAAAACTAAAAAAATTTAAAAAGGGATCATCGTGGGAATTCCCTTTTTCCCCTTTTTTTTTCCTTAAAATTAACCCTTTTTTAAAACCCCTTTACCATGGCGCAATTGTTTTATCTTAAAGAAGATACATTACTACCAAAAATGTTTAGGTTTTTTTCAGCCCGAAACGGTTAAGTTAGGTTTTAAAACAGATTTGGTTTGGGTTTGGTTAGACGGGGGGTTTGCTTTTTGTAACAGATGATTCAAGAAAAATTTTTTTTTACCCAAAACTCGGCAAAAAGGCCGGGAGCGGGGTTTTGGGGGGGGCGGGGCCGGGGGGGGCGGAAAAAGGGATAAAATTACCATTAAAAACCGAAAAAAACACATAAGAAATTATTACGTTTATGGGAAAAGAAGTTTCATGTGATACTCACCCCTGATGTGGTTTTTTCTTTTTTCATCAGCCCGTGCTGCTTTCTGCTGGGGGTCTTGGCAGGGAGGGCACCTGACACAGGGGGGGTCTGGTTTTTACGAGCGACACCGGGGGGTTTTCCGTCGACCATCGGGCCCGGGGAGTCCAACGCCACAAGTCCCCTCCCCCCCGACACTTTGGGCCATCGCCCGGGGCACGTTTTACACGCAGGGGGTCCTTCTGCCCTGTCTGGGGACAGACACAAAGGATTGTTGAAATCCACTGCTCACTGATTGACACTGGATTGGTTACTCCTTCGTTTTAGGCATAATATCTAAATCGAAAAAAGCTAAAAGTATCTTTGCGAGCATGGCTTAGCAAGAGGGATACCTTTTTTGTTGACCGCAATATCACCCCGCTAACATTCCTCTGTGTGATATTGAGATGATGCAAATAAGACTAGAATGTCAAATAGCACTTTCCCAAAATTGTATCATCCGTCCAAGACTTTCAACTTCCCAAAAATAACACCATATTCCGCTGCTATTATGTCTTCCGACGTTTGAAATTACCGACTCATTTGTTCGGTACAGTCATTAATTGCATCACCCTTAGAAACATTATGTAAAGGATATTAACAAACTACGAGAATATAATACGAGATAATTATCGGGTAATACGAGAAAATTATTGAAATATTCGCAAGTCTACACAATCGTCTCGCTGTGTCAATATTGAGGTCTACCCAGACTCAAAATTAGTTTGCCCTTCAGGAAGCAAATTAAGTCTTTAATTTACATAAAAGTAATTCCTTCAGTGTGTAGCAATTTTAGTTTTAGCAATTATTGTGTCTCTTACTTTCAATTTATATTCCAGACTTTCATTTAAGGCCACAAATGTAATATTTGTGGTAAGCAAAGGAAGCTGCAGGATATTAATTCACCGTGTAAAGAAAAGGTTCATAAATTGTCAACTAAATATTTCTAAATTTACCATCTGCAGAAAAAAAAGATGGGGGTTCAGAAGCTGATGACATTGAGTTTTCTTGCTTTAATTTAACTTACTTATAATAGAGATTTAAAAGACGTTCGTCACAGTACTGCAGAACAAAAAATAAACTGAATTGCACGCTAAATTATAGACTTCAAGAGATACAGATTCAATGATACAGATCCGACAAGATTATAACTTGAGACTGTCAGGGGAATCGCACCGACACAACAAGACCGGATCAAGGCACAGGTGAAAGAAGATTAAGAATTGAACAAAAGGAAGCTAAATCCTCTCAAGACTGATAAAGATAAGAATTGAGAAGTACGTTGGGATGTTTTAGAGAGAGAGAGAGAGAGAGAGAGAGAGAGAGAGAGAGAGAGAGAGAGAGAGAGAGAGAGAGAGAGAGAGAGAGAGAGAGAGAGAGAGAGAGAGAGAGAGAGAGAGAGAGAGAGAGAGAGAGAGAGAGAGAGAGAGAGAGAGAGAGAGAGAGAGAGAGAGAGAGAGAGAGAGAAAAATAAGATATAAGATACTTTGATCCTATCTAGACACTTTGCAAGTATCAACTACAAGGTTATTGACTATACAAAGCGCCACCACGCCAGGACGAACTTGGTGGACCCGAACCGCTGACCGAATGCAGGGACTCTACACGCGAGTCCACGACTCTACCAACCATGCCACCCTGACGGGTAGAGAGAGAGAGAGAGAGAGAGGTTGTAGGTGAGAAAGGAGACACGAGGGGAAAACAGCGGCAAGGACAGGAGGACTAGGCGCTGGATTCATTAAGGAGGATGGAACTGTGGTCGAGATTTGCATAAACACGCCGGGCTGTCGACTATCCCTTCACCTTCCTCCGTACGTGAGAGAAACTGATTGGAGAGAGAGAAAGAGAGAGAGAGAGAGAGAGAGAGAGAGAGAGAGAGAGAGAGAGAGAGAGAGAGAGAGAGAGAGAGAGAGAGAGAGAGAGAGAGAGAGAGAGAGAGAGAGAGAGAGAGAGAGAGAAGAAACATGTAAACAAACAATTAAAACTATAAGTAATTTACTCTCCCTGAAAAGAAAACGTTGGCAGGTAATACCCAGTCGGAACATTGGTGAGCACCTTTGCAAAACTATAGCCGTGCAAGAGGGATTCAGTGGAGCAACGAATATCCAGAACTGGTACGCCTGCCTTTGACACGGCTTCCTTTATTTTTATTTATCCTGACCTCATTTACATCCACACAAAACTTACTTATCAAATCAGTCTCACTTATACATGTTTTCATCACTTTGTATCATTCAGCTTAAGGCAGTGGTTCTTAACCTGGGGTACCTGTACCACCAAGGGGTACGAAACCTTACACGTGGGGGTACGAGACATGCTGTTTCCAATGTCATATTTATAAGGATGATGGAATTATATATTTATACTTATTGTGTCTGTCAACAATTGTCTTAATCACCTGGAGTCCAACGGTTCATCATCAAGTCATACTACAATAACTTGTAAAATATATTAGTTACCGTCATATGTCGTTTTCTTGTTTACCGTTGCGTACATCGAGTTCTATACACGTGTGGTACGTGTTCATGCGTCTGTTGGCTGCAGGGTTGCCATGGGATATTTTTCATTACCAAATTATGCTAAATTTGGTAATGAAAAATCCATCTGGTAATGAATCGCATGATTTGGTATTGGACTTTAATTTGTTTCTGACCGGGGTACGAGACACATTTATGAGATCTCAAAGGGTACGAGCACTAAAAAAGGTTAAGAACCACTGGTAAGTCTGGTATAGAGGTACTCTAGGGCAGGGGACTCGAGGACACGAATGATGACGTTTTTACTAAAGTTGTTTTTCATTATCGTGTTAGGGTTTTAAACCTATTTTGGGAGAGAAATGTATAGAAGTGTATTTTTTTTTGTATTTTTAAGAGTCTTGATTTTAAGATATTTTAATATCCGGATAAATAGATTTTTGGTCAGGATTTTAAGTCATAATTATTATTTTATCTTGCTTTTAAGTGTCTATTGAGTGATCGCTTCCACCGCTTGTTTCCCTCACCATTGAGTGGCTCATATTCCCGCCGACAGCGGGTGCTAAGTCACCAAACAAGTGCCGAAAGAGGGCGCTGTTACCATTGTAAACACGGGTATCACATACCAATGGCGGGAACACCTCCGTAATGTTAGATTGTTGGCGCGTGGGTCTTCAGCCGCTGTACCGTCACGCCTACAAGTCTTCAGCGTGTCATGCGAGGGCGAGAGCCATAACGGTGGTGGGCGGCGAGGGCAGGGATAACAGGCAGGGGTGTTACAGTACACGCCCCTGTGAGAACTACATCATTGACTGTGCACCAACGTGATAATAACCTCTTGACTTGTCTTACCATCATAATTATCATTAACATTATCATTATCATTGTTATTATTAAAAAGTTCATTATTAACTTTATCATTATCACTGTTATCATCATTAATATCATCATCACCACAACCATCTTACCATGAACCACGTCTAGTACGATCGTCCTCATCATTCATATCTTATATTGCATGAAGTCATCTCGCTTGTATCACTTGCGAGTCTCTTTGAAGAAATATCATTCCTAAATATAGAGTTTTGCTTCTTTGTATTCTTGTCTTCTTTCCTTTTGATTTTTTTTTCTCTCTCTCTCTCTCTCTCTCTCTCTCTCTTCTCTCTCTCTCTCTCTCTCTCTTCTCTCTCTCTCTCTCTCTCTCTCTCTCCCTCTCTCTCCTCTCTCTCTCTCTTTGTATGGGGTGTGGATGTGGATGGTGTGTGTGTGTGAAGGGAGAAAATGGCTAGGCATTACTAACTCTGTATACTAGTAATCGTATTTGTATTTTCCAGAACTCAAAACTGTAAGGCATGCAGCGTACATCTCGCAACTCATCAGTTATGTATTACCCCCCTGCCAGCGCTGTCGGCTTGATATACATGTAGCTCGGAGTCCACTTGACGCGTGTCTGCCACTGACTACTATCACTCAGGATCACTATCATACTACATATGACGTTTTTTTTTTTTTTACGATTATTCTCAGGTTTTTGTCAAGTCACTCCAGCGACACATTCTCGCTTAAGTCGCCCTCAAGCAATCACTCAAAAGTCATCTATCACGCGCGCACGCACCACACACACACACCAACACACACACAACACAACACNTTTTCCCCCCTTTCCCTTCTCCCTTTCTTCCCTTTTTCCCTCTTCTCTCTCTCTCTCTCTCCTCTCTTACTCCTGATTCACAATTTTGCTTTTCATGGTTTTATATCTTCCTCAGGCCGTAAGAAGGGAAGTAATAACCAAAATCCGACATATTAATTCCTTATTTTAATCTCCTATTAATTAATTAATCCCTATTGTTTCCAGTGCTCTCTTCCTCTTCCTCTTTTTCCTTCTATTTCTCTTTTGATTCCTCCTCTAAGGGGATTATATTTTCATGTTTCCTGTCACGCAGCTTTGATAATTAGGAGTCACTTTTTTCCCTGCAGTTTCCTTTTTTACCGTCCTGTCACCAACTTTGTTCCCGCCTCGCCAGGGCAGTCAGGAGGTGTTTGGTCCTGCCCTTACTCACGCGGTTTCTTCCCGCCTCGCCAGGGCAGTCAGGAGGTGTTGGGTCCTGCCCTTACTCACGCGATTTCTTCCCGCCTCGCCAGGCAGTCAGGAGTGTGGGTCCTGCCCTTACTCACGCGGTTTCTTCCCGCCTCGCCAGGGCAGTCAGGAGGTGTTGGATCCTGCCCTTACTCACGCGATTTCTTCCCGCCTCGCCAGGGCAAGTCAGGAGGTGTTGGGTCCTGCCCTTACTCACGCGGTTTCTTCCCGCCTCGCCAGGGCAGTCAGGAGGTGTTGGGTCCTGCCCTTACTCACGCGGTTTCTTCCCGCCTCGCCAGGGCAGTCAGGAGGTGTTGGGTCCTGCCCTTACTCACGCGGTTTCTTCCCGCCTCGCCAGGGCAGTCAGGAGGTGTTGGGTCCTGCCCTTACTCACGCGGTTTCTTCCCGCCTCGCCAGGGCAGTCAGGAGGTGTTTGGTCCTGCCCTTACTCACGCGGTTTCTTCCCGCCTCGCCAGGGCAGTCAGGAGGTGTTGGGTCCTGCCCTTACTCACGCGGTTTCTTCCGCCTCGCCAGGGCAGTCAGGAGTGTTGGGTCCTGCCCTTACTCACGCGGTTTCTTTCCCGCCTCGCCAGGGCAGTCAGGAGGTGTTGGGTCTGCCCTTAATCACGCGGTTCTTCTCCGCCTCGCAGGGCAGTCAGGAGGTGTTGGGTCCTGCCCTTACTCACGCTGGTTTTCTTCCCGCCTCGCCAGGGCAGTCAGGAGGTGTTGGGTCCTGCCCTTACTCACGCGGTTTCTTCCCGCCTCGCCAGGGCAGTCAGGAGGTGTTGGGTCCTGCCCTTACTCACGCGATTTCTTAATTTTCTTTTATTTTCTCTTTTTGAGAAAAATATAAAAATATTTTTTGGGGGGACTTTATTTCCTCCCTTTCTGTTAGGATGTTTTTTTTGTGAAGGTTTTTAATTAAATTTTTTTTTTCTCGTTCTGTTTTTGTTGATCCCTCTCGCTGCTCTATCTTTCCTTCCTCAATAAGAAATGCAGCCGCAATAACCATAAGAGTATTAGGGTAAGAAATCTGGTATTATATGCCCGATAGTAGGTCAAAGCAATATATTGAAAGTTGGTAAATAATTTGGACTTTATTACAATTTAGACTTTAGAAGAATGTGCTCTTCTTCTTCTTCAATAATTTGACTTTATGCAGAGTACTTATATTGATTTAGAATTTTTTCACAGTGGTCATGAAGACTTTTATGATATGTACAACGTTGGATGTGGGGCTAAATTTTTTTCTTCTTTTTTTCAGTGCGTAGTGAGGCGGGTTTCAGGAGATTGCGGTGTGTAGAGGCTGTGTGCGGAGTGGGGGGGGAAGGGGGGGTTGAACATGAGGAGATCGCAATGGCGGGGTGGAACAGAAGGTTTAGTCCGAACCGAGTAATGTCTTCCTGGTAGTGCCAAGAATGATCTTGCCCTTCTGATGTGAGACCCTCTGAATGGTGGTGAGGAATGAGGACCAGGCGCGGGAGGCGTGCGTCAATTTGGGGAGAATGAAGGTAAGGTATAGACGTACTTGAGATCAGAGTTAAGATGACCCAGTTACTTAAGTCGCCTGAAGAGATAGAGGGTGTAGGTGAAGGACTCTCACAGTGCTGACGTGAGGCGTCCAGTGAAGGTCTGTTTGCCTCATCCTTCCTCCACTCGTGTGAATGACTACATGCTCGGTGCTCTTCCTACACCCAGTACTTGCATGGAGATCAAACCCCAAACATTATTCTATTTCCAATGCCCAGTTTCCTTCCTCCCCCTATCCTTGACTGCCACACTCTCCCCTTCAGGAAATCCTCCAACCCTGTCATAAGCCTCACATAAGATTCATCTTTCTCGTGAACTGGACAGCCCTCCTGAGGCTGCATACACCGTCACTGCGTTCAGAAGTTCTTCTATTTCCAATAGTTGCATACAAATCAGCCGTAGCCACGGTATGTGGTTGTTCTGAATGAATACAAGGATGATCAGTATATGTAAGCAGTAATACGGGATGATCCGTGGCTGGGAGGAACTCGACTCACTATTTAATGCCCATCCTTGGAGGACACACACAGTTTCCATTGTGCATCAATGCCTAAAAGAATGTCCTCTGTAGGGGATAAAGTTTTCCTGCTGCAAATCGGAGGAAATCTTCAAAGAATCTTAAGTATATTTAGATCTTGTGTGCATCAATTAACTTATGAACGACTTGTTATTATGAATGCATACACCAGACAAGTATTCATGATAATTTCAGAACGAGTGCCAACACGATACATTATTCTCTTACTGAATGTCTTACTTGATTTTTACATTTACTTGCAGCACACTTTTTTTTTCATCGTTACAAAGTGTCGGGCTCATGATGAGTTGTGTTTTTACTTATTCTTAAAACCACTATAAGGGCAATGGAAATGTTATGTGTCTCTCATTTGTCATTTTATTATCATCATCCTCATAAACAAACTTCCTACCGTATATAACACTAAAGTCACCAGGACAACGTTTCTTTTCAATTTACAGACGTCTGGTGGCTTTAATACTTACATTTCTACATCAATGATTTAGAAAGTTAGAAGGGGCTATCTGCAGAGTCTGTGTCATTTTGTGTCTTCATCTGTGTCATAGTATGGCTATAAATGAACAAATTAAAAAATATGAAAGGCGAGTGGCGACGTTGGTAACGGTGCTAAGGTCGCCAGCTAGTATTTATGTCCTCCCGTCAGCTGCTGTCTGTCGTCGCCCGAAAAAAAAACTGTTAGCGAAATTTGAAACCGTCTATACTTGCAGATACAAAGCATAAAACAACGCTTAAACAGGGTAGATTATACAGTCATGATTTAAACTACTGTGTATCATCTTCAGTGGCACAGACAAATCAGTAGTGATGCTATAATTCGTAATATATGGCGGCTGGCGACATTAGTGCAGGTGGTGACTAAACTGTTATCTACGGTCACACACTAATGCTCACACATGCCCACACACGTATATTTTTTTCCTTCTATCTCTCTCTCTCTCTCTCTCTCTCTCTCTCTCTCTCTCTCTCTCTCTCTCTCTCTCTCTCTCTCTCTCTCTCTCTCTCTCTCTCTCTCTCTCTCTCTCTCTGAATGCTGACGACACTCAGTTCCTTCATACTGATTGTCTAAGCAATCTGGGAACACTTATAACCAAGACGGAAGCATCTCTTCATGCTGTACAACAATATTTCCTAAGAAACGGTCTACTACTTAACGCTAAGAAAACCCAATGTATTTTTATAGGGAATAACCAATTAATATCACAAATTCCTAATGATACTGTTGTACGTATGAATGACACTGCTATCATCCCAAGCACGAGTGTAAAAAATTTAGGCCTACACTTTGACCAATATATGAATTTTGAAGTTCACATAAATGAAGTCAAGAGAAAGGTAATGGGCACACCGATATATGGGAACAGAGTAAGCGGACTCTTAGATAAAAAGGCAAGAAAAATATGCATAGAATCATTAGTGTTAAGTAGCATTAATTATTGCATAAAAATTTGGGGTACAACAAACAAGACACAAAAAGCTAAAACCCAAAAATTACAAAACTTTGCAGTCCGGGTCGCTGTTGGTGGCCTGAGGAAGTACGACCATGTGTCTCCAGCTTATGAAGAACTAAAGTGGCTCAGAATAGGACAGAAACATGAATATGATGTATTAGTACATGTATATAAGTCCCTATTTATAGTTTATCCTGAATGGTTTTGTGACTATGAAAAGGTATATGATGTCACTAGGGAACACACGAGGCAGAATGATAATATATATATACCACGCTTCAAGACTGACACAGGGGCCCGATCACTAAAGGTTTTGGGCCCAACACTGTGGAATGCTCTGCCCAACCACATAAAACTTGCAGTAACATTATCTAAATTCAAGACTGGCCTTATTCATCATTGTAATTTATGACCACATAGCCACAGAATAAACCCCTTACTTTACTGATAAATTTAAGTACTTTCTATTAGCTTTGTATATATTGTATATATTTGTTTTATTTTATTTTAATATGTATGTAATAACCACTACCCTGTGGAAATAAAAATTGAATTGAATTGAATTGAACTCTCTCTCTCTCTCTCTCTCTCCCCTTCCCTTCATATCTTACTTTATCTCCTCGTTTCCTAGCTCCTAAATCTCTTTTCCTCCCATTCCTCTCCTCTCTTCCTCAAACTCCTCTTTCGCTTCCACCTACCTAATATTTCTTTCTCCTTTCATTATCTCTCTCTCTCTCTTTCCTTCCTTTCCGTCACTTCCTGCTTGCGTGACCTTGAAAGACGTGCGTCTCTGTGGAGGCAAAGATTCTGAGCCGCCAATTGTTTTGGCGGGCTGTGTGAGCGGTGGTGCCACAATTTATAGAACATTATACGTAGCTAAGTTTTGCAATATCAAAATAATGCTGTTTCCAAGGTCTGATTTAAAATATATTTATTATCAGTGATTCTGGAAGACAATATTAGTAATGGAAGACATGCATGATGTGAAAATATTGTGTTCCGCTGCTTGAAGATCGGAACAGCGGCAAAGCTGCTTGAATGTCAGCTCGACCACCACCACTACCTATATGGTATATTTTCCTGCGTTATTTCTCGTGTTCTCTAGTTCTAACCCTCTCACGTGCCCCTCTAGTAGCTACTATATACCATCCTTCCTACAGCATCACGCTACGCCACCAACGTCACGATAACAAGACGCACGTAGCAAATACGTGGTCTGAACCGGGCTTAAATATGAACAGTGAAATATCCAGTGTCTAAACTACCCTAACCGAATAAAAAAACGAATAAATAAGGAAATGGTTCTCCTACACGTACGTACCTTGCATTCCTGGTAGCTGATGTGGTGGATCTCGCCATGTTGTCTCCTTTGGGCTGGAGATACAAGGGATGGCTGGGGAAATGGACTGGGATTGCGCATGGATTGAGTGCAGGGCGCTTCCTAGGCTGGCCAGTGGTAACGTTGACAAGCTTGAAATCTTCCTCCTTAAAGTGCAGGCCGCAGACAAAAGCCTTGTCAATGTTAAAATCTTTCGTGTGGCGCGAAATTCTCTTTATCCAACTTTTCCTCACTGTAGGGAACTTATCATTGTGCTTTGGTATAGAAAAAACACTTCTGTACTTAGAATCTCCCACCTGAGATGTTCTGGAGACATAATTTGTCTTGCAGCCCCGACACAACAACTTATAAACCATTGTTTAAGAGTGCACCGTTAATCGCGGGCGCAGGTATTACAACAATGGCCCTCGATGTTTTGAAACTACGGCGCTGCAGGCTGCCGGACCCAGGCCCCCCCCCAAAATTGACTAGTACAGAAGGGCCACAATGATTATTGTATTAAAACTATGGAAATAATATCATATATTAAGAATATCAAGCTCATACCTTCATTTTGTACCGTAAATATTCGTACTATTTGTTAAAAGAAAATGTATCATATTAGATGTAGCGATGATTTAAAGAAATGGCCACTACGCGAACGAATATGATGGTGAAAATGTGATCAAGTATACACCTTCAAGAGTATAGTCCTATTGACTGGCATATACTCTGACACTAACTTTATATCCTGACATAATACTCTTGTCATGCAGTAAGGTCAGTAAAATTTGATCAATATGTAAAACATACCATTTCAAACTTGTTCCAGCTCAAGAAGTTCATTAATAGGAGCGAAGACATTTATGGAAATCCACATCTAGTCAGTATATTCCTATTTCTTCAAAACTGAAAAAATCTTCCCCACCATGAGGATTGTCTATAATGAAGTTGTTCATGGCAGTAAAGTATGACACAATTCTCACAGAGACCAGACCGGTGTGATGGAAGGGGAAGTGCAAAAAATTGTCTTTTAATACAACTTTTTAAAATTGCTTGCAAAACTGACCTACTCTTATTATGTATGAATTTCACAGTGGTTAATCCTTTAGGCTCTAAATAAGGAAATACAAATTTGGAGCATTAGCATTTTATAGACTCTTGAAATTACCACCAAAGTAAGAGCTCCGTTATACAGGCACATTAAACTTAGTATTATTATTTAAGTTCATTTATGCTGACGAAGTCATAACTTAGTGGAAAATCCTTAAGACAACTTATGTATGATTTGAAGTTCTGGGCCAAATGAGGGTTTTAGGTTTTATCGACAGATGTCACTCACTAGTGTTCAGAGGCACTGTTGCTGTGCTTCTTAGGGATAATCTTAGAAGTCATGCTATAGTAGGCTGTATGGAAAGTATTCAATAATCACAGGGTGTGTTGGTTTTGCAGATCACAAAGGACTCAAGCACATAGTAACCCCCATGGACATCAGCCTGCAGTAGAACAGTCATTGGGCACAAGACCAAAGTCAACATCGTCTTAAAGATCCAAGCCTAACTCCGTATATGGAGGTTAAAAGTAATTCAGTCTTCAATAGTTTACTGGTTCTTCATGTTGTATCCGGAATTTACCATCTGATATTGCTTAATTTTTTAAACATATTTGTTTGAGGGAGTATTTTTTGTGATGTTATCAAGTGTATCATAAACTATTGTATGGCAAACTTGCCAAAGTCAATTATGTTACCAGAAACATTATTTAAACCAGAGGGATTTCATACTTCCTTACCTGGGCATGATAAAGTCAACTCTGCCAAAACCCTTAATGTGTCTCCTAGTGGTTAAGTTTTTTGTTACGAGAAAGTTGGAGCAGTTTCGGTTCAAGCGTTCTGTTAAGAAAGCAGCACAAATGTGGTTGTTTTCGTTGAGGTTGCTGCCTTTGTTAGTTGGACAAAAGTACAGTCTCAGATTCGAAGGGGGAAGTATTCTGAAACTAATGGATGGCTGTACCATTACATTATGAGAACATTCAATTTATACGTCGTGAAGTCACTATAATGGAGAATGCATTACCTGATTTCATTGAAAGGTTTTCAACTAGTTTCCTGATCAAGCACTTCAAGCCTAAGCTACATTTCATGAATACATTATCTCAACAAACATGCAATTGGGGCCTCTTGTTCATTGCTGGGCATTGCGCTTGAGGGGAAGCATTCCCTATTTCAAATCAATATATCAATTACCAACAATAAAAGTAAATATTTGCAAAAACATTGGCATATAAAAATTCAAATGTATTTCACATCACATTCACAGGAAATATTTAGATGCCAACAGGATGGAACATCAAGAAAACACATTCTATAAATCTGGTGATATGTCATCTGAACTTCAAGACTGTTTAAATTAACAGTAAACAAATGTGAAGCACTCTTGCAGTAAAAGTCATTGAAATCATAGAGGGATTACTATTAGTAATGGCTGTTGTGAACACTAGTAATGGCTGTGTGTCATTCTCGGACGAGATTGGAGACCTTCCTTACCTACCATTGGGTATATTAAAGAAGTCTTTTTGTCAATGGAAAACATTTTGCACGGCTTCAATATGGAAACTATTGATTACTGCCTTTCATTCCATTCTTATAAAGTTAGGAAAATCTTGTAGAGAAACTGTTATCAGCATCAATGAGCAATTGATCCTCACCCTTAATTCAGAGTATCTGATCTCTGATTGATTGTATTTTGCTACCTGTAAATATCATGTATTAGTACAATGGGATACTAATAATGTGTGTGTGGGCTTGTGTGTTGTGTGTGTGTGTGTGTTGTGTGTGTGTGTGTGTGTGTGTGTGTGTTTGTGTGTGTGTGTGTGTGTGTTTTGTGTGTCGTGTGTGTGTGATGTGTGTGTGTGTGTGTGTGTGTGTGTGTGTGTGGTGTGTGTGCTTCTGTAGTGTGTGTGTGTGTGTGTGTGGTGTGGTGTGTTGTGTGTGTGGTGTGTGTGGTGTGTGTGTTGTGTGTGTGTGTGTGGTGTTGGTTTGTGGGGGTGTGTGTGTGTGTGTGTGTGTGTGTGTGTGGTCGGTGTGGTGTGTGTGGGTGTGTAGTGTGTGTGGTGTGAGTGGTGTGTTTGTGTGTGCTGTGTCGTGTGTGTGTAGTGTGTGTGTGTGTTGTGTGTGTGTGTGTGTGTGTGTGTGTGGTGTGTGTTGTGTGTGTGTGTTGTGTGTTGGTGGTGTGTGTGTGTGTCCTGTGTGTGTGGTGTGTGTTGTGTGTGTGTGTTGTGTGTGTTGTGTGTGTGTGTGTTGTGTGTTGAGGTGGGTGTGTGTGTGTGGGTTGTTTATGTATGTTGTGTTTTGTGCGTGTGTGTGGTGTGTGTGTGTTTGAAACTTTATTGTCCTCACCTTACTTGTGTTGTTAAATTTCAGAGATGATTCAGACCCACGTAGTTAACCACGTTCTTCACCACAAAAAGATATTGTCTCTGGCCTCTGATTCGGCCATTCTTGGTGAATATTTCAAAATTAAATAAGGGAGAAGTTTCCTCCTAATCTTCAATGCCAAAAACAATATGATGATTCAGTACTGGTTTTTGAGGAAGAAGTAAGTTTTCTGAAATGGATAGGTTTAGGGACGAGGACACCATAAAGTACTTTTGGAGATCCCCAGAAAATACAAAACTTGAGTAGTTGCGGTAGATGAGTGTTATGCAAAGGCAGGTAGTCCAACGCTCCTCAACCACACCCACAGTCAGAAACTGTGCACCACATCCCACTAACCACAGGTTCATCAGATACTGCGTCAGGTTCACACAGTCTAGGTAAGTTTATATTAAAGTGTCAGTTAACTATGTTAATGCCAGTAACAGCAGTACATGTCATAAGTCGTGAATAGATGTAAATATGACGAAAAACCCACTATCTTAGGCAAATTTGTTTTAAAAGATATATACTAATTACACTAAATTTGCATTTTCTACATTGTCAGATCAAAGCTTGGACAGGATCATGCTACTACATTCACGGTCAAGTACAAGTGTCCCGGTCAGCTTTTACCTCAAAGTCCTACAGGTTATTTTTTAAACAGGCATAAGAAGCATACCATTGGACCACAGGATTGTGCGCACGTTGATTGCATGTAATTCACAATCACGTAACTGCACATTTTTTGAAAATGCTTTAGTGAGTATTTTGTACTTGTACCAGGTAAGTAAACATAATATATTTTATGCCTTAGGGAAAAAAGGCATTAAGTCTGATTTAGCCATTGTTATACTCAAGTAACAGCAGCTAGCATTCATTAACACCCATTCCCGAAACAGCCTTGGAGAGTTTTAGGGTACTACGCCCCGTCAGGTCCAATGAACAAAGTGAAACATAAAAATTATTTCAAATTTGGCAGGGTGGGTTTTTTTCTTATTTGTAAAATTTGGAAATTTTAAGGGTGGTGTGTTCGCTTCAAACTTTTGGTTTTGAGCACCTTTCTAGCTATGCAAAAAAATGACTTACTTTTATATTTAATGATGCAAAACATAGCTTAGGGCATTACATCATTTTAAACACTCCACAGAAAAGCCACTTTTAGTTAGAAGATGCGAATAAATTCCACGAAGACAAAGTTTTGTTAGAGCCGGCGTAAAAACTCTATCGGAAAAGTATGCCTTCGATTTGCCGTAAGACTCATTAAGGTCCGCCAGAGCCAGAACCAGACAAGAACAGAACAGAAAGCTCACTTCTATACAAAATCGCCTCGTTTGTCGGGTTTAAAAACCTTTTATCCTGGAACTGGATTTACACGTTTATTACTGTTACCCAACGTAGGTGGTTTCAGGGCTGGATACTGTTTTTTTAAGGTTAAGTTCCTATCACCAAACTCCAAAAGTCACAAAAAAACTCGCCGTAAGTCGGTCAAACACGTTACGGTCGAAAGTCACGCTCCGCATACAAGCATCGGGTTCGACGTTCCGCCCACTGCTTGCTGCTGCTTGGCTTCTGATTCATCAAGGACCTTATCCGTGACGGCCACCTCTCCCAGACATATGTCGTACGGTCTCTAACAAAAGCTGAGGAGTGCCAGGCAGGATGCCATGGCATCGGCCAGGGACCTTGCGACCAGGGGAAGCACAGGGTACACCAAATAGTTGGATTGGGTTCCGATGGGGAGAAGGAACAAGACCCAGGGCGATGGTGCCCCGACAGCTATGGGAAAAAAAAAAAAAAAAAAAAAACAAAAAAAAAAACGGGAGGAATACTGCCACCCAAGGGTGATCAGGGAGGAGCATTGTGTCTGTGTCAGTGGGGACGAGGAGCCATCTGGAAGGTACCTTTGGGCACTTTGTACCAGAAGGACCCGGTTCGCTTGCACCTGAGAAGCCTGCAGTTCAAGGTGGCTCAAGGCTTCTCTATGAATCTGCTGGTGACATACGAACCCATCGACTCACTGATTCGTCTACTGCAAGGTTGACCCCTCAACTAAGGGCCAACACGGGTGTGGAAGGGTGGTACTCACGCCCATTGGTGAGAAGATGCTGGGAATCGCAAGCTCTTATGGAGTATATGCGTGGTGCACACAAACGAGTGCCCCTGCGCCACCTTATCACCAGCATCAGGGGGCACCTACTCTCATTGACACTGGCTTTCACGGGTCCAGTGTGCCAGTCTCTGCGGTCCAGCGTGAATGAGATGCAGTACAACACAGAGTTCAGAGGCAGTGCCAGGCGGTGCGAAGATCTCGACAGAGATACCGGAGTTATATCCTGGTCAAACCATGTCACTGACAAGGCAGGTTCTCTACCAGATGCGTCCAGGGCGTGAAGCGGGGCGTTTCCCGTACGAGCTGCAGGAGATCAAGTTGTGGCAAGATGTCCCACGCACAGATGGTTCACCAGAGCCCTTCGCTCCGTGTACATGTGGACCGGAATGCATGGATGACATGGCAAAGAACTGAACACCCTGGAAATCCTAGTCAAGTACTGCCTGCAGGTGTACTTCAAACTTCTACTACAAACATCAAGGTCACCACAGACTAGAGGACGGCCCCAAGCAAATCCCACGCAGATCAGAGTGATGAAGGTGGTTCGAAGCCCAAGAAGGTCCAAACAGGGTGTGACCTTCTAGGTGCGGACAGGAGCATGGTTCGAACACTCTCAGAAGGTGTCCTCCTCTCGCTGAATGGCGAGCAGAGTGAGGACGGACGCAGGTGCCGTTGACCCAGATTTTGAAGCTGAGGGTTAGCGAGAGGAGGTATGGGGACACCAGTGGTAAGGACCTCGCATCACACCCAACGGCTGAACTTGTTCAGCCACCAGCTTGCAGACACTGATCAGATTGGCAGCTGGCCAGGTGCACGAGCGGCATCACCTGTTCACTGTCCGGGGATCAGATCCAGGAGATCTGTCAAAGCCGTTACGAGGTTCCGGAGTTCTCTATCCACACTCAGAGGACGAAAGGAGTCGTGATGAAGCAGGTGACAGAGGCGCGGCAAGTAGTACAGAGTCGTGGTGGGTGGTGGCAGCAGGCCAGAGACGGGGGTTCCATCCGGGCTCGGGGCCCCCCCACCAACGGGAGACCATGCCTGCTTTTTTTTTTTTTTTCCCCCCAAAAAGGTCCTAAGAAGGACCATATGGACAAGTTCTAGGCCAACTAGAAGAGGCTTGTGACACTGTTGATGTAGTGCCTGATGAACCAAACTGATCAGAAAGATGCTACCACGCTTAGTCATTTGGAAACTCATTATGGGTTGCCATGATTGCAATACACAGTGAACCACAACCGGGACACTGCGCACTCATTTAAGCATATGCGCATAAGGGTTGCAATATAAAAAGTGCGATTTTGACATAGTAAGAATTGCTCAAATGCAAAAAGTTGTAACAAAAGATAAAATCGTCCTTAGAATTCCATTTTTACCTAAGGAAATTGGCATGCCAAAGCTTGAGACAAAGAAATTTTGTTATACGGCGTACCATATGAGGATGATTGTAGTCAGGGATAGAACACCGTCTCCGCTACGTCGAAGTCTTGAGGTTTGATTCCATCATAATTGGCACCATAGTCATGCTCACCTAGACGCACAACCTCGGCCTTGCTGCAGAGGCCACGAAGGTTAGCCTTTGGCGATAGGATGCGGGGCTAGGAAATACTGCTCCAGGTATAAAAATTATTCAAAGCGTTGTGTAAGAATGAATGATAGGAACAGGAATTTAGAATGCTAGACAATTCCACTATCATGAAAGCAGGAAATCAGTAAATTTTTCAAAAGGTAAGTATCGAAGTTGACTCAACCGTAAAGGAAGGCAATGGAGGGCAGAGAGAAACCCCACTGTAGTTTATCAACACTCCACCATACAGAACCAATCGTTTCCATGAGCGCTTTGCGACCCCCCAAGAGCCTGTAAGTACATGTTACCTATAGCCTTTCCTACATTCGGCTTTGTGAGGTGTACGTAGCCTATATATAGACCATTATCAACAGATCACACTATTCGCACCACATTCATGTCACCACCCATGCACGCGTTCTTCTCTGCAGTGATTCCTCCGATAGCTGCGGAGGTGCCCGGTGGTGGAGTGCTGTGCATCTTTACTATATTAAGGGCAATTCCATATGTTTGTTACCTTATCCTCCCACAGTTTTTCGTCGGAGAAGGCTGTAAGTGGTCTCATCGGAAGCTCTAACTTCTCCTAGGTTTTTACGCTTTTATTTTTTCAAATTCGGAGGACTTTCAGAGGACTTCTGTGGAGACTTCCATTTTTCGGATATTATTGGTTAGGGACGGGACTGGGACGGGACGGGACGGGACGGGACGGGGGACGGACGGGACGGGACGGGACGGACGTGACGGGACGGGCGGGACGGGACGGGACGGACGGGACGGGACGGGGAGGGGAGGGGAGGGGAGGTGGACGGGACGGGACGGGACGGGACGAGACATACGAGACCGAGACGAGACGATGCGAGACGAGGACCCGAGTGACGAGACGAGACGAAGACGAGACGAGGACGAGACGAGACGGGAGGGACGGGACGGACGGGACGGGACGGGATGGGATGGGACGGGATTGAGACGGAAAACGGGATTATTATTATGGCATATTATTATGCAAAAAAAGTAAACACGGGCAACGCCGGGTATCCTGCTAGTCATTTATGAAATAAAAAAAACATTCTCTTTAGGAAGACTGGTCGTCTTTCAGGTGGGGGCCTTTGGCTTGCTGGCATTCTGGGGAGGCGAGCCGCCGCCTGAGGCCCAGTATAACAGCCATCATCATTCGGTAGAAAAAAAAAACGCTTATGGTAGTTTCTACCACAATCTGAAAGTATATTAGTTCCAGTATTTTGACAACGAATCAAGTGTCATGAAAAAAAATATACAAATTGCATGAACAACTTCAGTGTTTTACTTACGGAACGGTGACGAAGGGGGACGATGTCCGTGACGGCCTGCCGAGGTTCTGATTTAAGGGCGTTATTACACGGGGCAAAGTTTCCGCGGATCTTAGTCAAACTCCAATTACCGCAGTCGTGGTTCTTTCATTACGGCAAATTTTTAAGGAATTCGTGATCTCCCAAAGCTACGGGGAAGATTGCACCGAAGGACCGTGATAACCCTTTGGATTAGCCAATGAAACATCTAGGAAATACATAAACAAATTCATTCATATCATCATCATCATCAATCATGCTACTAAACAAAATCATTCCACGCGTACTCCAAAGCAGCCCGCGAATTTTTTTAAATTAAATATATATTATATATATATATATATATATATATAAATATTAGTATATATATTTATATATATATATACTATATATCTATATATAATATATATATATAATATCATATATATATATATATATATATATCATATATACTATATATATATACTATATATATATATATTAATTATATATATATAGATATATATATATATATTATATATATATATTATTGTGTGTGTGTGTAGTGTGGTACTGAATACATCGTAGAAGGTGTATTGGATGAGGTAGCTATATTACAGTATGTAGAAATATACAACAGGGTATAGAGCTAACGTGTGGTGACATAAACTGACTGGACTTACTATGCCATAAGGCGAGGAGGGTTAGGTGTCAGGCATACCCTCCACTTCACTATGCTCCTCCTTCCTCGCAGCTAGGCCCATCTCCGCCCCCACATTCGGTTTTTTTTCGTTTGTTTAAGTAAATTCAGTGCCACTAGGGTGACAGTAGCCTAGCTCTGAGTGAAAACTGGGGCTTGGATTGGAGAGGGACGTTCAGTCATCTTGTTGTTATGGAAATGCATCCCTGTCCAAAACTACGATACGAAGAGAGAGCGTAGGCAAGTGTGAATGGGAAAACCGCGGTAGTGTGTCCACGTGGCCACTTGAAAAAGGGAGAAAACTAAGTCATTCTCCGACTTTTTTTAGGACGCGTCTTTAGGCATACAATTAGCTATAAATGTTAATTGTCAGTTTATTCGCAATCGTTTGTGGAGGACGCCTAATATTATCAATGAAGGGTTGAAAGCGAAGAAGAACGGCCAATGTCACTTCAGACAAAAGGATTATTGCAAATTATTGTCATATATATTAAATGCGTATACTTTTCACCCATTCTTGTCACAATTCCTGCGCATCAGGCCACTCGGGTCCTGTGTACGTGTTACAGGGTGCCCCACACGGCTTATAACTCAACAAGAGGAATCGCCAAGCAGTAAAGGAAGGTGGAATGGAGTCCTTGATGCCACACTCGCAGCTCGCTCTTGACAGACGGGTGGCTGCAGGAGCTGCTCACACGTGCCGCCAGTGCCTGAGTGCGTGCTGCAGGCTTCAGGCTCAATAGGGCTTCAGTTGGTTGGGGGCAAAATATCGCTGAGGCCTCTGTCAACGAAGGGAGCTTACTTTAGAGAAAACACCCTATGAATTCTACCTTACCAATTTTATATTCTAAAACACAATCGCGTACACGCTTCCCTTGACATACCTTACCCTAAAATCATTCTCTCTCTCCTCTCTCTCTCTCTCTCTCTCCTCTATCTCTCTCTCTCTCTCGCTCTCGCTCTCGCCCGCTACGCTCTCGCTCTCCGCTCTCGCTCTCGCTCTCGCTCTCTACTATCTCGCTCTCGCTCTCTCTTTTTCCGCTAAAAGAGACTGACACCACCAATACCAGTCTGTAGTGCAAGACGATGATCAAAAGTCTGAGTCAAAACATTTCAGAGGCCCGACTGTGGCGACATTATTACGAATCGAGGGAAAGGAAATTGCAAGTACATCTTCACCTCGTTTGATGGAAAAACAACCGCCCACCACACAATGTATTCTCCTCTGTTAACTTTTGTTACAAAGTTTTGTGATTTAATTTAATTAAGTGTAATGCTACTGTGACACATTACTTCTCTATAAACGATGAAAGTTTATGTTAATGCAATACGCACTCTACAGGACAAGAGGCTGTTTACTGTGTGGTATTTGTGCAGATAGCTTTCACATTTCCCCATTAGATGCGTATGTATTGGTATGTTGACCTGGGTATTATCATTGACATTGTCCTGTCTCGGAAGATGCGGGGTTATACTGCAAAGATGAGGCTGATACCATCCCAACACTGTTCCAAGCGGCACTGCGTCACTACTTAGGTAATGCCAGTATGTATGTCTTCAAACAAATGCCTTCCCTGCATCTGTATTATCCTTGTATAATAATAATAATGATTATTGCATTTAAACAGAAGGCATACAGTAAAAATCAACAAAATAATTATACAAACAGATGCATATATAGTGTTCATGCAGATAACCTAATATACTTGTTTGCCACCAATGACGGAATCTCGTCGCAGTGGTTAAATCTTACTGGCAGGCTGTTCAGGTGTAAGTTGGGGCATCAAACTTATCTCATGACTCACCTTGACCTTTCGACCCTGTGGTTAATATTACTTCCCCTTCCCCCTTATAGCTTAGTGCGTGCTGTACAACACGAGGGGGACTACGCCGCGCTCCGACAGGATAATTTTTCCCCAGCCACCAGAGGCAAGTAGTTCCAAGGGGAATAGGCCACATGGCGGGGGTAACAGGTCCCCAGGGGGGCCAAAATGTTCCTATAGTAGCGCAATCTAAAGTCGCCCGTCCTCACTAACAAATACCTGCATCGGGCCTTGCTGGGCTCGATTTTGCCGACCGCTCATGCCAAACCAATCGCCAACACCTCACTACCTACCGACACACAAACGACGTCCCTCGCCTCTCTAACACACTTCAACTCACTCTCAACTTTCCCTCTCTCAGCCTCAAATCCTCCCCGCACCCCCCCGCACCCCAGCCCTTAAAACGCATGGAATCATTATCGCAAAACAACAACGCTGCCGAAACACCCCCTTCCCCACCCCCCGTCACCCTTACCACCCTGCTGGCGGAGCTGGGGGTCGCCACCAATCCTCACCAACCTCCACCAAATCCTCTAACATTGCCTTCACCAAACAACCCCACCAGTCCAAGCAAGTCCAGTCCCCCTCACCGCTTTTATTCCCAAGGTTTCAACTCCTACTTTTTTACACGGACGCATAATTTTAAAGTAACATCCCGGCTCCTTGCCTCCAACCGGCCATGGGATCCATATTTCACTGTCCCACAGAACTCTAGTGATCTGTATACCTATAGTCATAAATCCCTAAAATCCCCAACAGCATCCCGACCCTGTCTATGTAATAAAAAACGTGGTTTTGCCAACCAAGCTGTTCTTGGCCACAAGCTGTATACGTCACTGCACTTCACGAGTATTATACGATTCTCGATATCTACATTTTTTTATAAGAAAAATGTCCAATGTCATTCCAACGATACTGCAATACATTGCATTGTATGCTTAATATAAATGGTATGGAAAGTATGCAAACCTTTGCAATGATCAATGCATCCTTGGTCTAAACAGTCTACACCTATCCAATGCATGTCAATTTTTTTTCTTCTAGTGTAGGCATATATGTAAGGATTGTCCGGTGTTCGGTAGGGTGCCGTGTTGTACGCACCTGCTCCACTGAAGCTGACCTTACTTTTACTTTCGTCTTCTCGACCTTGTGTGGTAGGGGGAGGGGGATAAGAAAGTAGGGGAGGAAAAAAAAGATATGAAAAGATACGAGAGGGAGGCTATATTTATAAGTAAGTAGTTGTAGTATAAGTAGCTAGTATTGGTATAGTAGTATATAGCAATTCAGTCATGATTATAGTAGGGGTGTTTGTTTAAGAAAGAGGTGAAGAGAGGTTTGTAGTGTAGTGTGTAAGAGAGGTGTAGAAGTGGTTGTCTCGTATGATGGTGTGGGGGGAGGGGAAAAAGCAGGTATGAGAGGGGGGATATAGTAGGGGTACTTCGGTACTTACTGAAGGAGGGAAAAAGGGAGGTTGTATTTTGTTATTATATATGGTAGTATAAGGGTAAATTAAAATTTTAAATAAATAAAAAAGTAAAATTGATGGTGTAAAAGTGTATTTTATAAATTATTATTTTAAAAAATTTATTAAAAAAAAGGTTTGTTTTTGTATTGGTGTGTGTTGGGGCGGACAGAAGGATGTAGTGGGGGGGGATGGGGAAGGAATATGGTAGTGGGTTGTCTGTCCGAGAGAACAAAGAATCGAAGAAAGGTGTTGTGGGATATGCTGGGGAAGGAAGAAAAAGAAAAGAAAGAAAAGAAAGTGGTGGGACAGTTGAGGGGGCCTTTACAGATGGAGATTCCTTTTAGACCTTTTTTTTTTTTTTATCCTCTGTTAGGTGGTGAAAGCGGGTGTATTATGTCCTTCAAGGTTAGATTGGAACGTGCGTGGTTAAGTCTTTTTGAGCGTGAGATGTGAAGCCCTTATACCCACTGCCAGGCGCTGCTACTTCTTCCGTGCAGCTTATGGGTTAAGTAGATTTTTATTTTTGATTGAAGGTCTCTGGCGGAAGGTGACGCAGAGGTTTTTGCCTTGCCGGCGCGTCCTTCTCCCTCAACCCAGGGTAATTTTCTCTGTTTAATTTTTTTTGGTTTTTTCTTGGGAAAGGATTTTTTGTATTTGGATTTTTTTTTATTTTTTTTTTTTGGGTTTTTGTTTTTCCGAGGGTTTTTTCCGAAGGAAGGAGGTTTTGGATTTGGATTTTTTTTGGTTTGTTTTTTTTCTGAAGGAATTTTTGAATTTGGATTTTTTTGGTTTTTTACTTGAAGGATTTTGAATTTGGATTTTTTGGTGGTTCTTAGGGGAAATTTTTTTTAATTTTGTATTTTTTTGGTTTTTTTTCTGTAGAGGATTTTTTAATTTGGGATTTTTTGGGTTTTCTTGAAGGATTTATTTTTAGATTTTGGTTTTGTTGTTTGGTTTTTACTTTGGGGATTTTTTTATTTGGATTTTTTGGTTTTTTTTTCTTGAGGGATATTTGGATTTTTGGTTTTTGTTCTTTTTTCATGAAGGGATTGTTGCGATTTGAATTTTTTTTATTTTTTTTTTTATTTTTGGATTTGGGATTGTTTTGTCTTCGCGTTGATTTTGGGCCTCATTTTTTTTCATTTTATACTTTTATATTGTATATGTATATCGTTATTGTTTCAAGTTTTTAAAGATATTTTTTCTGGTATATTTCTCATTTTTTTTTTTTTCGCTTAAAGGACTTTTGAGGCGATTTTTTCTTGAACGGAAGATAGTATTTTTTAGACATGCAAAGACCGGCACAATATAAACAAAAAAGAAAGAGTAGAGAAAGAAAAAAAAGAGCAGAAAAGAACGGCCACATATATATATATATATATATATATATACTATTATATATAATATATATATGCTTTTTTTATGCACCATGAGGGGACCATGTGGCTGTCTAACTTGCCTAAACTTTTTAAACCTTTTTATTATAAACGACTATAGTGTCGACGACACGTTTTTACTTTGTTTTTAAAAATAACCGAGCACATTCCCTTTATTCCTGAAGTACCTTAATTCTCAGCACCCAAATATTAAGTTACATATGACAATTGAAAAACAATATCAATACCATTTTAGATATCCCTAGTTACTCGTATTTTAAAAATAATTACTTACCAACCTCAGTCTATAGAAGAAAACCTACTTTTCACTGGCCTTAGGCAACTCAATATGTCATTTACCCCTAAACCTTTTTTTTTTAAAATCAATACTATTAAGACCCTACTACACAGATGCTATAGTTTCTCATCTAATTGGTTTTCCTTTGATAATGAGATCAAATTCCTTACTAATTTTTTCCAAAACAAGGCTACCCCCTCAAATTAATTGAAACAATCATCTCAAAGTTCCTTAGATTAAAACGTTCAAACCCAGAGTCGGAACGGAACCCGAACCCAATATAGACACACACTATGTTTTGTTAAATTTCAACTCCCATTTTATAGGCTCACTAACTTAGTAGGGTATATAACCATCCGCCGAACGTGACCGGTGCATATATGATTATCGTACTTAAGTCACATATCCTTCCTACACTCAAAATTTAAATTTATTTTACTAATTCTCTTACCCTAAGAAACTCAATTTCACAAATATAAGACTCTATACCTAAATCCCTTATTTCTAAACATTAATTTATGAATTCAAATGTTCTAGTTGTAACGCTAGTACGTCGGCGAGGACGACAAGGAATCTAACCCTTAGGCTTTCTGAGCAAAAGGTGTGCTAGCATGCACGTAAGCCTAGGCTATCCCGGACCAATTGTAGAAGACCAGACAGAACGGGTTTATCAGCAAGCTCTGCAATTAAAAAATCGCTCACACATCACATGATTTAGACACCCTTTTTATAAGGAATTGACTGTTTTGTATAGTATCCTATCCAAGGCACACTACCCAGTGAACTAAATTATTAGAAAGCTCATACACAGCACAAGCACGGTTGTCCCCTGATCTTAATAAGAACCAAGTGCCATTTTCACAACAACTACATATACTCCAAATGACTTGCCCACAGTATGTATCGTTCACGAAGGCCGGACTCTCGGTTCGATGCGCGCCCACAACAAGCTGACAATGGTCACCCGACAAACGAAAACTGAAGTGTTCATTCAGGTCCGCCTAACTACCAACTCAGGACAGCAATACACCCAAGGTCGTTTTACAGTACCAATATTAAATTGTATTTGTGATTAGTAGTAATTTTTAGAAAATATAGGAATATTTTATTGTTTCTTAGAACTAATTTTGTAGAATGTTCGCTTTTTTAGCATTAAATATATTAAATTTTAAACTATTTTTTAGCCTGATGATGCCAAGTGCCTTGGCCGAAACGTTGCGGCCATAAAACCAACTCCCATATATATAATATAGTATATATACTATTTATATATATAGTTTTTATATGTTAGAGCACTTTTAGTTATATGTATGTTAAAAAAAAAAAAAAAAAAAAAAAAAAAAAAAAAAAAGAAAAAAAAAAAAAGAGAAGCGATGCCATAAACAGTGAACGACGAGAAGATGAAGACAAAAAGAACTGGAAAAGCTATAAAAGAAAAAGAAAGAAAGAGGAAAAAATAAGAAAGACGAAGTAGAGGGGGGAAGAAGAGCTGAGGGATGAGAGACACGGGGCGGAGAGGAGAACGGAGAAAGGGAGAAGAGGATTCGCACCAAGGAGAGGAGGGAGAGGAAGTGGGGAAGGGAAGAGAGAGAGACGACGAGAGAGAGCGACGAGATGGAGAGCGAGCGAGAGGAAGGTTGAAGAGAGAGAGAGAGATGAGAGATGAGAAGAGGCGAACACAAACCACAACTATCTCCCTCCGTGTGTAGATCCGATTTGATATTGCACAGTGTCTATGTTTATAGCACAGTTGCCCTCCACAGGATATCATTACAAGCCTCGAGACATTATATCCTTGTCGTTATTTCAACTTTGCTCACATTTAAATTCGAGAACAGGTGTTGTGAATGGGTGAGATCGTCAGAGGGAGGTGGCGAAGGCGAGGGGGACTCTCTCATCTCTCCTCTCTCTCTCCTCTCTGCTCCCGCATTCTCTCTCTCTCTGCTCCTCTATCTATCACACTGAAAGCCTTCGCTACTTATTTGTCCTCCGGAAAATACAATACCGCCTTTAAAGTATTTACTTCGGAGTGTCTGTGGTCTGGGTCTGTGTCTGTGTGTGTGTGCGCGAAATGTGTTGAGTGAGTGTACATTATTGAAGGGTGTGGGGAAATGGAATAGAAGTGCAGGATAGATGTAGGAAGAGGAATAAACGATAAGGAAGCTACTGGTTTGTGAGGAGGTAAAGGAAAGGAAGAGAGGAAGGGGAGGTCGCATTATTGATAACGTTTAAAGGGGCAATACACACAACAAAGGGGTGAATGTGCAAGTGTGAAGAGAAAGGGAAAAGGGGCCAGAAAAAACAGAGTATAAACTGGACAAGTTATTTTATTATATTTTACAAGAGATAGAGAGACAGAGACAGAGGAGATAGAGATGGACAGAGATCGACAGAGCACATTATAGACACACAGAGAGAGATAGAGAGACAGAGACAGATAGATAGAGAGACAGAGATAGAGAGACTAGACCATAGTAGACACACAAGAGAGAGATATGTAGAGAGACGGGGTGGTGGCAGAGACAGACATATAGACACACACAGAGAGATAGAGAGACAGGAAGAGACGATAGAGAGACAAGATAGAACATAGACACACAGAGATAGATAGAGAGACAGAGACAGAGAGATAGGGCAGACACCAGAGATAGACATATAGCAACACACAGATGAGAGAATTAGAGAGACAGGAGACAGAAGAGATAGAAAGACAGAGAATCGACATTATATGACAACAGAGAGAGACAGGAGACAGAGAGCTGACAGGTCCACTCAGCTTCGAGCCCATCGGCGTGTGCCCCGCACCACGCCGTTAAAAAACGGTCCGACCATTAACTGCGTCGTGACACTCGCCACTACGCGGGACTGCTGCCAAAATGTGCCAGTCTACGGCGTACGAGTCCGTTTCCCGTGGACCGCGTAGCGATCCTCCAGGGAGGAAAGTCATCTGACAGGGAGCATGCACGGTATATTTCGCAGGCACTATGAGGACACCTGACGCGCGCGTACTACTAGTATAAGTGGCCTCGCGTGTAGAGGATATGTACCACTTCTTTGCAGGTCTATCAGCCCCTCCTGGTGCGGGCAGAGGGCCAGTGCATTCTTGCATGTTCTTCATTGAGTCAGGCTCCGTCTTGTGTGCGGTCGCACTTCACCGCCTGGTTGCGGGCAAGGCCAGTGGCATTCTTGCATGTTTTCTCATTAGAGTCAGGCTCGTCTTTTGTGCGGTCAGGCCACTTCCCCGCCTAGGTGGCGGGCAAGGCCAGTGCATTCTTGCATGTTTTCTTCATTAGAGTCAGGCATCCGTCAGTTTGTGCGGTCGGCACTTCCCACCGCATGGTGACAGGGCGAAGGCCAGTGATGTCTTGCATCGTCTTCTTCATTGGAGTCCAGGCTCAGTTTTTTGTGCGGGTACCCAGGCATCCTCCCCGCGCTGGTTGCGGGCAAGGCAGGGCCTTCTGCATGTTTCTTCATTGGAGTCAGGCTCCGTTTTTTGTGCGGTCGGCACTGCCCCGCCTGGTGCGGGCAGGCCAGTGCCTTCTTGCCATCATGTTTCTTCATTGGAGTCAGGCTCCGTTTTGTGCGGTCCGGCACTGCCCCGCCTGTCGCGGGCCACAGGCTAGTTGCCTGTTTGTTGCCGTGCCCGTCAAGAGGACGTTATGAGTCTGTCGGGAACATCAAGCCGTCCACAAAGGATAATGTAGGTAATAGGGCATCACACCATAGTCCCTGGAAACAACACCACATCGAACACGCGTCGCACTGCAGTGGAGAAAATGCCACGTTGCCAGACAGTGCCGTCGCCTCATTGAGGGACACAGACGACACGGCGTGGATTTCTCAGGACCAGTGCGCGTTGGTACAGCAAGTATCACTCCCGGCGTGCGGTGGGGGCCATGGCACAGGTTTGCCGGGCAAGGTGTGACCGCTGCAACCAGAATGCCACAGACACAGCCACCACCGACAGCCACACACAACCGCTGACAAGGCCGAGCACAAAACAGTGGTCGTTTTCATTGCTCCGCATGCATTGGAACCTGACACTTCTGCAGGCAGGTCCAGGCCGTTTCCTGCTGCCCAGCAAAAGCAGGACGACTATCCCGCCAGCACTGTCGCCCGGCGGGGAGGAAACCACACTCCCCAAGGGACGGGTGTCCCTCGGGGAGGCCAGCACGACGCAGGCGGCCAGCGCCCCGCACCCCTCCCAGAAGGGGTGGGGGGGACCCTACCGCGTCCCGCAACGCTGTATCGCGCCGTGAACCTCGCCTCGCCCTGGAGCACCAGGCGCGCCAGCACGAGGGCTGAGCGCCAACCCTGCAACCAGACCGCGACCTACGCGCACAATCTCAGAGTATGATTTTGGTTTCATCGCCGAGATTAATATTATATTATGAGGAAAGGAAGAGAAAAAGCAGCTTGGCACTGCTGGATCGTATCAAAAGGGAGGGCAGTGGAGGGGTGATCTGGCCTGCAAACAAAAGGGTCGCGCCGCCTGGCCCTATACAGTTCATGCTCGTCTCGGTCTTGCCTCACCTAAAGTCCTAACACTATAAACGCCACAGTAACAGCAGCGTTCTGTAAGATATGGGATACTATTATTATAAAGCTCATGGTAATACATTACTTAATAAGATCATGGTAATACTGTTCCACCCTCATGCATTGATATTTTCTGTTGCCCCCCCCCCCCCCCCGCTCACGGAGCACCGTAAACCCAAAACAACTGTGACATCTTGATGAAGATATTCCTGTTTCTCACTCTTGTTCTAAAGTATTTCTTTGTTTCCAATTTCCTCTATTTCATTTTAGTTGGTTTTACATTGAAATTGTTTTCCTCGTATTTCTCATTCTAATCCCTTTCTTGCAACTACTGTATTCTAAGACCTAGTATTATTTGTCTCCATTGTACTCATTCCTGTTTTCCGTGTCTCCTTGGATCATTTTCCATAGCCTCTTGCCTTAATTACCGCCTTTCTATCCCGTTATTACTTTATCCCTTCCTGCATCTACTACTTACATTCCCATTCTCTTCACTAATTCCCTCGTTCCTATGATCCATAGTTGATCCACTCTTTTCCTGACCCACTCCTCACTGCCCCATTGTTCATTCATACATTCCCTCATCCCCCATTAAGATAAGAAGATAAGATAAGATAAGATAACTTTATTGTAACATGAATAAATACAACATGAAATTCGTTTGGCATAAAGCTCACCCGTAAAGTGAAAATAACAATTTTTCAATCACAAAATTAAGTATATAATCATCTATTGACAGAGTTCATTCCTAATACCAGAACCTGTCACCCACTATATGCACGCACCACATGTATAACTATTGACAGACATAAGTTACGGGATGCTATATAGTTGTTAACAGTTTTGATACTCTTTGGAATAAAAGAATTTTTAAATCTACTTGTGTGTTGCCTAGGGAGTGTAATATCCCTGCCTGATTAAAGAATAGTGTATTGACAGTTCAGTGGGTGGTTGACTCATTCGCATGATCTTATCACCTGCTTATTACACTGCTATTGCTATAATTCCATTCTAGTGGTATCAGTTTTTGCACCATGGAGTTATACCCGCGGTCTTTAACAATTTTTTCTCATTTTATTTTTGTCTTTACGTGTTATCTTCCATACCATAATGTCATTGCAGAAACACAAGATGGATTTCTACTACCGGGAACTTTAGAATAGAGGACACTATTACTTTATCTACTCGAGATGTTTCCCAATATCCTTAGAAAATGAATACGTTGCCTGACATTTCTTGTACATGCTGTTGTGTACTTGGAGAGCTTGGTGTCTTCAGAGCCATTCATTACGACCCTTCGTTTCCTCTCCTTATTCCTAAGCTTTTCCCCTCATACCATTACTCAGCCTGTCAGGGGAGTCATTTTTGCCTTCGTTTCTTTTCTCCTTATTTTTTATTTCTCGTTTTTTTTTTTTTTTATAGCCCTTCATACCCTTACTAGTGCACAGATTAATCATAACAAATTGTACAAATTATGACTAAGCATGAAATTTTTACCAGTGTTAGTACATGCCATAGGTTCATTTTCGATCGGGAGGTAAGCAGATTGGCCTCGGGGGGAGGATAGTGAGAGGTCAATGACTCAATTACAATTGAAAATTGTCATTTTTTCACGGATTCAAAGAACAACAACACACCAACAGCAACAACAAACAACAACAACAACAGCACACAACAACAACAACAACAACAAGCACAAGCAACAAACACAAACACCAACACCAACACCAACACCAACAACAACAACAACACCAACAGCAACAACACAAGCACAAGCAACAAACAACAGCAACAACACAACAACAACAACACAACAACAACAACAGCAACAGCAACAGCAACAACAAACAAACAGCAAACCAGAACAGCAACAGCAACAACAACAAACCAACAGCAACAACAACAAAACCAACAACAACAACCAAACACCAAAGAAGCAACAACAACAACACAAACAACAACACCAACAGCAACAACAACAACAACACAACAACAACACCAATCAGCAACAGACAACAACAAACAGCAACAACAACAACAACAAACAACACCAACAGCAACAAAAACAACAACAAAAACCATCAACAGCAACAACAGCAACAACAACAACAACACAACAACAACACAACAACAACAACAACAACAATAGTAACACAACAACAACAATAGTAACAACAACAACAACAATAGTAACAACAACAACAACAATAGTAACAACAACAACAACAATAGTAACAACAACAACAACAACAACAATAGTAACAACAACAACAACAACAACAATAGTAACAACAACAATAGTAACAACAACAACAACACCAATAACACCACCTCCAACAACAACAACAATAGTAACAACAACAACGACGACGACGACGACGACGACAATAATAATAATAATAGTAATAATAATAGTAATAATAACAATAATAATAATAATAGTAATAGTGATAATAACAATAATAATAATATAATAATAATAATAGTAATAATAAAACAATAATTAATATAATAATCTAATTAATAATGTAATTAATAATAATAGTAAAAATATAGTAATTAAATAACAATAATAACAATAATAATAATAATAGTATTAATAATAGTAATAGTAATAATAATAATACTAGTAAAATATAATAATATAGTAATCGTAATAATAATAATAGTAATAATAATAATAATAACAATATATATATATACTATAGTAATAATAGTAATAATAATACTAATAATAATAGTAATAATAATAGTAATAAGAATAATAATAATAATAGTAAGAATATATAATAATAATAATAATAATAATAATAGCTGAATAATAGTAATAATAATAATAATAGAGATAAGAGTAATAGTAATAATAGTAATAAGAAATAACAATAATAATAATAATATAGTAATAAAATAATAATAATAATTAATAATAAAAATAAATAACAAATTAAAAATAATAATTAACAATAATAATAATAATAGCTATAATAATAATAATAATAACAATAATAATAATTAATAATAATAACCAACAACAGTAATAATCATAATAAACAATAATAATAACATAATAAATAATAATAATACAAACAACAGTAGTATAATAATAATAACAACAAACAATAGTAATAATAATAATAATATTAAATAATAAATAATACTAAAATAAACCAATAATAATAACAATAAGAATAATAATAATAACAACACAGTAATAAATAACAACAAACAACAATAGTAATAATAATAATAATAGTAATAATAATAATAATAATAATAATAAATAATAATAATAACATAATAACAGAAATCACATCCAATCTCCTTCTCAAACCTAAAAAAAGTAAACGACCAGAAACCCATAACGGGATCAGCAGACAAGCCAGAATGGGGCATCGGCTATCACAACTTTTGGAGGTTTACTAGAACAAAATTTACTAGAGCACTACTAGGAGGCGTTCTTCTTCCTTTCTTTATGTGCAAGGATAACTGTGAGATATTCAAAGAGCGAACATGAACTCTATACATATAAATGGCTCTTGTTCAACCCAAGTGACGTGTGTGTGTATGTGTGTCCATCATCTTCCTCCTCCTCATCTTCATCTTCCCTCCTCACTCCTCCCTCCTCATCCTCCTCACACTTTTTAACTCGCTTTGTTCGCCCCCATCTAGAATACTGTGTGCAGTTATGGTCACCTTATTATAAAAAAAGGGACATAGATAAAACTAGAAAAAAATACAGCGAGAGTAACCAAAATTATACCTAGATTGCGAAAATAAATCGTACGAAAATCGGCTCAAGAACTTAACTTATTCCCACTAACAAAACGAAGGATAAGAGGTGACTCATCGAGTATTAAATCTTCAACGGATTTATGAAACGTAGTCCAGAAATATCTTTTCACGCTAGACGGTTCAAGCTCAACTAGAAACAACGGATTTAAAATAAGCACGAAACGGTTTGTAACGAACGAGCAAAGTACTTCTTACAACCCGTGTTGTAAACGTATGAATGGGCTGCCGTCAGAAGTCTAGTAAACGCAAATACAATAGAATCATTTTAAAAGTCGCTCGATAAATTATTTCAATCAAATCCCGGGTGTCACTGTTTATCTCGAATAATAAATTTATCTCGCGGGCCTCTGAAACTTTACTATCCATTGCGTAAAATGATTTGCGAGTCGCCGTCTACACAACCCCTCCACACACGTCTCAGACAGCCCCGAGTAAACGGTCACTACTACCAACTTTTGACCTGGGAGCGGCTGTGGTTCAGTAAGGGCCCTGTAAGTAGTGACCACCATCGGGATTTATATACCAGGGTCACTGCTGCAGGGGGCATGAAGTGCACGGCGTCCTACTTGAAAGTGCAATACCGCAGTGGAATTGAAAACGGACTGGGGCCTGATTGACTGCTTGCCTTCCCAAGAAAGCGCAGGCAAGGCTGCCGCACCACCCTGAACTCCCACTGAGCCTACACCAACACTACCATTAGACCTCATAAACCCCACACAGAGAGCCCCGATGTTAACGGTTACCACTACTACTCTCGAACTGTGACGGGTGTGGTTCAGTTTAGGTCCTGACAGTTAGGACCACCATCGGGGATTTAAGTACCAGGGGTCCATGCTGCAGGAGGCCATTGAAGTGTACGGCGTCCTAACATGGAAAGTACACAATCCGCAGTGGAATTGAAACGGAGATGGGGCCTGATTGACTGCTGCCTCCCAAAGAAAGCGCCAGGCAGGCTGCAGCAAACACTTGAACCTCCACACTGTGTTCACACCATACAAAACACACATTAACATGACCGATCTATCAGCACTAAACCTACCCCCACAAACAGTAGTTAGTTAGCCATAGATTACAGCTTTCAATTTCCTCACAAATTCCATGCAGTTTTTCTATATTGCATGGTATCAATTTTTTCCGGACAGGCTTCGGCTTGAGGGATGGGTGGTCGAGGAGGAGCCTTCCTACTTCCTATCCTTTCTCTTCTTATATCTAGTTAGTGTAGTATAGTTAAAAGCCAAACAGTCTTGTAAGGACCGTCGGTCTGTTGCTGTTTGTGTTCCTTTGTAATTCCTTTGTATTCCTTTGTATTCCTCTCCTCCTCCTCCTCCTCCTACCCCTCCCCCTTCCTCCTCCTTCCCCTCCTCCGCCCTCCTCTCCTCTCCTCTCCTCCTCCTTCCCCAGGGCGGACTGGGACTTAATGTCGGCCAGGACTTTTGGTGTTGACCAGCACCGCTTGGAGAAAGGCGGGGGGGGGGGGGCCGATGAGAGCCAACGCAGTTAGACAGTTTAGTGCAGCAGATAATCATAACCAATTGTGTCACAATTATGACGAAAGCATGAACTTTTTACAGTGGTTAGCTACATACCATAAGGTTTCATTTTCAGATCGGGAGGTTAAGTCAGATTAACCTCTGAGGATAGTGAGAGGTCAATGACCTCAAGTACATTGAAATTGTTCATTTTTCACGATTCGGTGCAGTTTGTCTGTTTTGAAATCATTAAAAGGATCGTTGCCATGTGTTGGTCCCTTTATCTTCTGGAGAGCCTAGTTTATACATAATCACAGGATGCACCCATGACTGAACAAGTGCCTTAAAATGAAGGTCAAGAGTGAACCTCAGAAAACAAAATGTATTGAATATACATTAGGGATATTGTGGTTTCCAGAACAGCCTGCATGAAATCGTGTTGTAAGATCATCTGTGCACCCCCCTTATTTTCAAGTGTGCACTGAACATAGTCTATAAGCTTAAAGTACAGTGAGGTCAGATACTCAGAAACATGTATAGTACATACCGGTACATGTAATACACACACATTATCCATAAGACGCCATAAATATAAAGGTGTATGATTGCACCTAACAGTCTCATACAACATGCAAAATAATGACAGTGCACTGGAGTGCAGCCTTGGTGACAACCTTGCCAGCAGAGTGGACACGGGTTAACCCCCTTCTGGGCAAGCCGCAGTGGCGTCAGTTCACGTGGCAAGATTTTTGTGATGCCTCTGGACGAGTACCAGTGTCGGTCAAAGAGGCTGCCACCCTGAAGGCCTTCCTTTGTCCCAGCCCCAGTCAGATCAGAGATTGGACTAACTCACTGGATGTGCAGGACCCAGAGTTGATTCCAAGCAGTTGCCCCTGGAGAGATGCAGCGCTTGATGTGCTGCCTGAAGTGCTGGCCTGCGTTGGGGTGATGTTTTCTAGAGCCCTAGATGTGTGCGAGAGCTGTTTCCTAGCAAGTCGTTCACTTTCCATGGTGTCACTGGTGCGGGTCATTACATCAGCACAACGAAGCGCTCCAGCAGTGACATTGACTCCTCACTCACATCACTTGGCACATATGCCGTAAGAGTTAGTTCAAAGGCATCAGTCACCTGGGAACACTTTTCCAAGTCTACACCATGGCACAGTATTCTTCCTCTGCCAGCGAAAGGAAGACACAATGTCGCACTCGGTGAGGGAATGGAAGATGGGGAGAGTTGCACATTGTCTTGGGTTCATGGCGGCAGGCAGTTCGGTGAAACAGCTATTGTGACCGGAAGCTAGATCCCAGTACCAAAGAGCTTATCCACAGTCGTTCAGGGATTGATGTTGTTTGAAATGAAAGCCCACAGCCAGTCCCACAACATCAGATCCAACCAGTGCGACAATATTATCGACGCCCAGTAGTGAAACAGTCCCTTGCGCAGCTTGGTGGGCAAAAACAACTTCTTCCATGTTGAAAGCGCTGGCAGACACCATTGGCAATGTCTGCTGGAGCTTGTAGTAATCTATCATAGGACACACACATCCCTAGGCTGACAGTGGATGCAATCAGACCTCTGCTTCCTGGTCACAGCGTGAATCTTGAGGACAAGTAGAGTGGGAGTGGGGTTCTCTCTCGCGGCTGTGGTGCACTGAGGTTGACTCCACACTGTCGTGCATGCGTACACTGTTGAACACCAGTAGCTGTGATACTGTAAGAGCAGCAAGTTTTGTGGTGCTTGAGTGTTGGACAACTTAGTTCTGGTGCCTTGATGTTCGCCCATCGAGGATAATGTTCACCAGAGCAAGGGAGGGATGGTGTCACATAAATCTTTCTGGTCAGTCAGCGTGGAAACGCACGTCTCAAAGGTGAACCTGGTCTGAAACATTTATCTACGTACTTACCTGTGCTGCTCTTACTTAGGTGCATGGCATCACTGAGTCATGATCACAGGCCTTCTTTCAGGGCGGGACTATATCTCTCAAACAAGGAGAAGGTTGTCCTCGGCCCTGAGAATGGGCTCTCAGATCCGGAAGCACAGAAAGGAAGTCTGTCCTGCAGTCTGGTTGTACCGGTGTGTATCTGTTGCGTTACCGTGGCACCAGCTGCTCCAGTCTCCGTCTTGTAGAGGTTAGCCACTTCTGAGAGTTTTTTTTTTTTTTTTTTTTTTTTTTTTTTTTTTTTTTTTTTAATAACAGGGAACTGGCCATGGGCACAACAAAATGGGTAACACCAAAGCCCGCTTAGTTTGCAGTCCTATAAAGAAGACAGTAAGAGAATCGAATAAAAACAGAGGGTAGGCAAATTTAGTCGGGAGGTGTCTTTTTACTCTCTTTTGAAAAGATTAAGTCCATAGGAAAGTGGAAAAATAGAAACAGGAAGAGAGTTCCTGAGTTTACCAGTGAAAGGGATGAAAGACTAAAGATACTGATTAATCTTGTATTAGGAAGATGGACAGAATAGGGATGAGAATGAGTAGAAAGTTCTTGTGAGCGAAGCCGCGGGAGGGGGGGGAGCATGCAGTTAGCAAGTTCAGAAGAGCAGTGAGCATGAAAATAAACGGTATAAGAGAGCAAGAGAAGCAACATTGCGGCGGTGATTTAACGATTGAAGACAGTCAGTCAGAGGAAAGGAGTTGATGAGACGAAAAGCTTTTGACTCAACCCTGTTTAGGTAGGGGGCATAATACAGGGGCAATTGTCCCATCTGCATGCTGTCCTCATGAAATACCACCAGCTCAGCAAAGGCTATGCCATGCAGACGATTCCGCATCCTCGTCCTTGAGTGGCGGCTGGTCTGATGTTGTTGTATAATGCACGGAGATAGTTGACGATGGTATTTTTGCCTCAGATGGCAATATGTCTCTGCAAGACAGCTGGCCAGCAGTCAGTGTCCCCCAATTCAGTGAACATCCTCGAACGTTCTTGTCAATTTCCTTTGTAGCTGCTTCGTGCAAGTCTGCAGTGCCAGCGGGCTATTTGCAGAAAGAAACAGATAGGCTCGGGTTGACTGTGAAGCCTGTGGGCAGCTGCTGAGCGTGTGTGCACAGTTGAGTGCCGGTACTAGATTGCTGTCCTGAAGCTAATTTGCCTGCTCTGCTGGTTCGAACATTTTTTTGTTAAACTTAAACGACATTTCTTGGCCACTGAGCACTGGTGTCCCAAGGTAGCTTCTACGCCATCGCCATCATCCAAGTCTGTTCACGTTGAGTTCATTGGCATGGCCAAGTCCCTTGATATGGAGGAGTTTCTGTCAATGATGAATAGCCTACACTCGGTTTCATGGTTGATCTTAGTGGGCACTGCAAAGGTCATCTGTCTCTGCTTGGGCAAAGAATACAAAGCTCCAGTAGTTCCTTGGGGGTGGTCTTGATTGCGTGGACTAGAGGGCTGGGATGGAATCTATGAGGATATGGACGCTTTGCCATAGTGACGGTAGGTCTGGGATGCGTGTATCTTGGCTTCGATCATCAGGCAGGGAATCCTGCAACACACAAGTACACAAAAGTGTGTTAGTACCAGCCACCACAGTTTACATCATTGCAGACAATATTTGATATGTTGATGGTAATTGACCTCTCACTTGTCCTAAGAGTCAAAGCTAGACACCTGTAAATAATTACCATCGCTGTGTGGAATAGTGACACTTTTATGACACAAATGCCATGGTTTGTACATCATAAACATGTGTTACATTAACCAAGACGCCCCAAAGCATCAAATTTTTATTTTGATACTTTGAGGTCCATTGACCTCTCACGGTCCTCAGAGGTTAAATCTGCCTTACCTCCCGATCTGAAAATGAGCTTATGGCATGTACTAAACACTGGGAAGAAATTTCATGCCGTAGTCATTAATTGACCGATCTTATGATATGAGGAGATTATCAGCTGTACTATACTTCCTTCCCTCACTCACTCATTCCCTCCCTACAGTAGTTACCTCTCTTATCTTCAAATCAGATCAGAGGATGATGATGATGATGCTGTGTTGTTGGGGTGTTGCCTTCCTGTCAACGGCACCCCATTTGTTTTGTTTTCTATGTTTTCTATTTTTTTCTATTTTTCTTAGAGATGATAGACATAGACAAACAGACAGACAGCAGACAGACACAGGCACAGAATGACTGCAGGTAGACATACGGAGGACAGGGACAAAAATAGGTGGGAGAAAACAGAAAGCACACACACACACACACACACACACACACACAACACACCACACACACACAGAAACTTAGCACACACGCGCACGCGCACGCGCACGCACCACGCGCGACGCGCACGCACACGCACACGGCACCGCGCACGCAACGCACACGCACTATAACAAAAAATACAAACCCTGTTTTTGTACCATTGAAAACAAATACAGTACCATTGATGCATTAAAATTAATAAACATACCAGTAAATAGGCGTTCAAACACACCCAGGCAAGCATGTCACGTGTTCCAGTTCGTATTCCGTTCAGTTCTAGAGTAATTATTATCAACTAGCTAAAACAACCAAAGACAATTTGTCGTATGGTCAGGAATTATTTATTTTGCTCCAAATTCTGCAGTTTAGGCGTTTTGGAGAACACAAAGTAGGGGGCGAATTTGGAAAAGAAACATTTCCTAAAAGGCTACTTCATTTATTGAATAGCTTCCAACGGTATGCATTGATTTTCTGTAGCACGAACAAGAAACGAAGATGCGCACCTTACCGGAAAAAATTCACCCCCCTCCCCTCAGTGAATTGACTGTCTGTAGTAACAGTGTTTGAGTGAGGCGCGAAGCCCTTCACTCGGAACAATAAGGAAAATGACCACAAGATCTTCCTTAAGCTCGTAGGAATTATAAAATATATTCAGAAACTTTATCATGTATTAGTGACCAGGAGAAGAGAAAGAGAGAGAGAGAGAGAGAGAGAGAGAGAGAAAGAGAGACGTGAGACGACCCGAGTGAGAGGAGAGACGGAGACGAGAGGGGAGAGAGGAGAAGGGGAGGAGAGAGAGAGAGAGAGAGACTAATAGGAAAACAATAACACAACTCGAATACAGGATTTCCCGCTATACAAACTAAGCCGACATAAGAATGACATCCAAAGTTTACTATCTCGAGTAGTTTGTTCATTATGTGAGAGGGGAAAGGGGTTTTGGTGTTCGGGAGGGAGGGAGGGGAAATGGGGAAAAAAACAAAAAGGGAAAGGAAAGGGAGCAAAAGAGAGGGCCCTCTATGGGTGTGATGAGAGTAGAGGCAGAAAGGAGCCCCGTGGGTTTTGGGGGCCCCAAAAAAATCCCCCACCCCCCCCCCAAAATTTTCCCCAAATTTTTTTCCCCCCCCAAAAAACAAAAATTTTTCCCTTTTTCCCCGTTTATTTTTCGGGAAAATTTTTTTGGGGGGGGGGGAAAAAAAAAAGGGGGAAAAAGGGGGGGGGGGGGGAAAAAAAAGGGGGGGAAAAAAAGGGGGGGGGGAAAAAAGGGGAAAACCCAAAAAAAAAAACTCCAAAAACTCAATAAAATTTCCCGCTAACAAACTAACCCTAAAAATACACCCAAATTTCTATCTCGTTTTTTTTAAAAGGGGGGGGGGGGGGGGGAAAAAAAAAAAAAAGGGGGGCAAAAACCCCCTTTTATAAAAAAAAAAGGGGGGAAAAAATCTCTCTCTCTCTCCTCTCCTCTTTTCTCTCTCCTCCCCCTTTTCCTCTCTCTCCTTCCTCCTCTCTCTCTTCTCCCCCTCTCTCCTCTTTTCCCCTTTCCTCTTTTTCCCTCCTCTCCCTCTCCCCCTCTTCTTCTTTTCCCTTCTTTTTCCTTCTTCCCTTCATCCCTCCTCCCCCCTCTCCCTTTTCCCCTTTTCCTCTCTCCCCTCGCTCCCCTTTCTCTTCCCCTCCCTTTCCTCTCCCCCTTTTCCGCCCTTTTCTTCTTCCTTTTATTCCCCTTTTTTTCCCTCCTTCTCCCTTTTCTTCTGATTTTCTTTTTTTTTTGCCTGTCTTTCCCAAACTTTTCCAAAATTTCCTTTTCAATTTTCTTTTCCAAATAATTTTCCCAAAAAAATTTTTTAAAAGGGGGGAAAATTTTTGTTAGGGTCCAATTTTTTAAAAAAAATTCCCTTATAATTTTCCCTCTTTATATCTCCCGTTTTCTTTTTAGGGGAAATTGAATATACGATTGGGGGAAAAAGGGATGCTAAGGATCCCGAGCAGTTCCTTTCCAAAATTCAGTTTTAAACCTTTTTGTTTGGGTTTGGGGGGGCCCCAAAAGGGCCCTTAAAATTTTTTTTTAGCCAAAAGGACCGGGGGGAAAAAAAAAATTTT